>JARHUK010000347.1:20571-42326 GCA_031001725.1 Pseudopyricularia javanii
GGCTAAGGATTCTTTTCGTTTTGCCAATCTCGAAAAAAGACTTTTGACCGATCACGGTGAAAGAAGGATTCACATAGGGGCAGATATGGACCGCCAAAAACTTCCTCCTATTGATTCTCGATCTTGTGCTTCATGCAAAGGTCTTCAAGGAATGGCAGGTCTGTCAGTTTGGAGATGTAGTTTGCTACCCTGAACGCTCCATGGTTTCACTGGCGACCTATGAGTCGATCTCCCCCGGGCAGAGTTTCCGGCATGACCCTGACCTGGCTCATCGTGCGGGTGGAGGCATGTAGCTGGTTCAAAGAGTGGCTTTCATGTAAGCCGAGCCCGGAACTTGCGAGTCTTCCGAAAGATATCGTTCTCAAGTCTTATATGCTGAATTTCAGTTGTGAGCTCAAGATCCTGTGGCATGTAGTCTCTCTGTGCTTCTATGCAACTTGAGAGAGACCCTTCCGCTCCATTTGCAGACCTTTTGAGCATTTGGAGGGACAAGTCTTGGTCATCTCATCGCAAACAAGTCATCTGATACTGTTGTAAGTATCATCTGCACAGTACCGGCATCGATGTATATATATATAGCCGTGTGATGTTAGAGTCGGCGATGCCAAGATCCGTCCACGGTCCATGGCTTCTTCTTCTTGTGGTAGGGGTGTCTTCTCCAGGGATGTAACTGGACAATTTGTATCACAGTAGCGCACCGACACTGCATTCTGATAGCTCCAGTGTATGCTGCAGATCGTATCGGGCCATGTCCTACTGGTGGCCGTTGCCATATCGTGGCAAGAGTTCCCGGTACAAATGTGTATATATGGGGTCCCTGCGCTGATATGACTAGTGGAGATGGACCGAATCATCCGCGAATAACAGCGCTACAAAGAGTTTGCAAAGGTCTTGCAGGGTGGCTGGGGCCCGTTGAATATATGTATATTGAACTCGACAGCAGTCGGGTAGCGCATCTTTAGCGCTTCAGCAAGAGGGCAGAGAGCGAGGCTGCAGCCGGGGCCGGAACAGGGCTGCTCTTGATTCTGTTCGCCTTAAATTTGCGAGCGATACCGCGCGTGGCGGCCAAAACCTCAGCCAGTGACACTGAGTAGGGACCTTCCGCATCTGCCTTGTCGATTAGAAGCTTTTCTTCCTTCTGAGTTGTGTGTCCAGGCCAGTCTGCCGAGACAATAGCGACCCGGGCCCTCCAAAGGTCGCAACGGGGGGTTGGCCAACGTAGGCCCGAGTCTTTGCACAAGCACAAGACGCTACCAGCGATGGAAGGGAATGGCTTTCTGGTGAGATTAGGCGACAGGAACTAGGCTGCGGGGTCACATGGATACTGTCTGGGGAGATCAGGATGAACAGCCGTGCGTATTCGGAATCCCGAGAGTTGGTGCGCATGAAGGGCCGGATTACTCGCGTGTAACAGTTGTAAAAGTAGACGCCGTTGATTTTGTGCATTTTGATCATTAATCATTCATGAAAGGGCATGACTACAAGCCCAGTTTCGAGCTGTGGCGAAGTTGCTTGGTCCAATAGGCTGCTCGGTCAAAAACTTCTGTAGTTGGGAAGATGGCGAAGGAAAATAAGTTATCGCTGTCGTTTCGGTACCTCATTTCGTGGATGAGGTGAGCTGGGCGCTGGCGAGACAATGTGACCAAGTCTTCGACCAGGAGAGAAAGACCGTTGCTTTCGTCAGAGATGATGCATGGTATTGTTGGGTTGGGTGTGATTCCAAATTACCGTGGAGACGACTCAAGGGAACCGAACACCATAGCGATTATTAGGCGCTTGCATGGTCGAGCAGCAGAGAGATCCTGGTAGGTGTAAAGCTGGTCGAGGGGTGAGGTAGTATGTCGACCGAATTAAGGTTATAGAAGGAAGACGTCTGAGATGAGAATACAGTGGGCATAGTATGGCGCCTGACAGTTCATATATATAAAATGATGGTACAAGTGCAGGTGAAGATGTTGATGTAAAAAGTTGTGTTGATATAGGAGGGACGGATGGTTGTGACCAAGGAAATCTTTCAGTGTATTGTATTGATTTCTCCTGAACTTTTGCTTAGTTGCATGTGCTTTTCCTTTGTAAAAGTCACATTTTATTGACCACTGGCCAGTGGTGTCATAGCTTATTCTTAGGCCAAGTCATATGCGAGTACCTACACGTAGTTATCAAGGTCACCTTTAAACCTTGGCACTTGATCTTTTATAAGATGATGCGTTATTATAGCTGACAAAAGCGGGTGTTATGGTATTGTCCAGTCTCTGAAAGGCTTCGGATGCCTAGCCTGTTGTCGCCGTCGAGTATGAGCCTATTCGATCGCGGTGACGGTTTTGGTTTCCCAGTGGCACGAGCTGCGAATTTGAACAGATCTCGACCCAAAACGCAATAGTGACATTGTACGGTTAAACATCGCTAGACGATATCTTCAACATCGTGCTGACAGCATAGTGCTGCAAAGTCTTCCTTGTGTGCGACAGTAGAGCTGTGGCCGGCAAGGCAGGGGCAAGCTGATGTGTCCGTATACGTCAACCGTGTACACCCTGTGATCAGCGTACTCCGGGTGTTTGCGTCGATTTTTTCCATCTTCGCGTTCGCCCGGTATGGGGTGATGCAGGTTTAATGATGAGGTTAATCCTCGTGTATTCGCCGTCGATCAGCCAAGGGCGGTGTTCGATAGGGGCCGGGATGTCTCCGAGGCCGTAGGCGATGGAGATTGTGAATCCTGCCCTCTCCTCGGCGGCCACAAACGGGACGTTATATCGAGTGGAGGGCACCGTCCGGTGCCTTGTTTGAAATGCTCGTAACTATAGTTTTGGGCCTTTGTCACTGAAGTCAAGTGGGCAGTGCGCTAGAGTCTGGTTGATGGAGTGAATGCCGCGTTAAAACTTCTGCTTGCAAAGCACAAGCTCCAGAGCAGGCTCGGGTGCCAGTTATCGAGGGGCAGTGTTTTCCTGCTGGGATATATACCCGAGTAGTACAGCCGAGTAGATTTCCAAGCAAAACCCCTACCAATCTAAATGGGTGTAAGGCTGTTTACAAAGTTTATCTGGGAAAAGTTGAGTGGCGTCCTTCAGGGCCCCTTGTTATAAAAAAAAGGCCGAAATAGAGCGCAAGTTGTCTGGCCATTGCCCGGGAGATGGTAGTTGATTATTATTATTTATCTTGCTGCAACGGATCCTGTTAAAGAAGTAGCAAATTATGGTTTTGGTTGCCACGGAATGATCAAGCTTGTATATATAGCTAAGTGGATGGGTCAGAAACGATGCGTATTGGCAGGCAGAGAGCCAGATTATAAATAGACAAGTAGGAAGACAGATATGCAGTCAGATAGGGAGTCAAATAGGGAGTCAGATAGGGAGTCAGGCAGTCAGACAGTCAGACACGCACATAGACAATTATGAGACAAGCATAGAAGCATCTAGCAGGCAGTTGGGCAAGCACGTACGGAAAACAGCTACACAAGCACGTAGGCAAGTATTGGGCTAGGTACCTACTTTACAGCTCCATATGCTGGCCTAGGTACATGGCTGCCTTCCTGGCGACGGCTGTCTTAAAAGGCACAATGGCATGGTTCAAGTCAATTGATGGAAGCCTAGTGAGAAGACTCCCAAACGGAGCCGCTTTGCCAGCCTACAACAAGATTATCAGATGATTCGAACCATTGTTGAGCTTCGTAGTTTTCCTTTGTCATAGTGTGTTCAAGCTTTAGTCAAACAAATAGTGTTTTCACAAAGCACGTTCACATTTTTGCGGTACTGGGGTGGACGCCAAAGTTTGCACGGAGGCACATCGACAGCAAAATGGGCATTGGCACTCCTACGGCAGGATACGTGACTGGTGTGACTAGCCATAGAGGTGCGTGTAAGTGACTTATTGACTTGCAGCTATCATGCACTTGTCACGTCAAACTAAAGCTAGTGGAACTAGACAGATTATAGAGTTCCCCCTTGCACGCCGTAGAACTTGCTAAAGAACAACAAACTCACGCCACTGACGAGGCCTCCCAGCACTCAAGCAAGAAAGCACAGATGGGAAACTCCCCCCGAAAAAGGTCACTCCAAATTACCCACAGAACTCTCAAGCCATCTGCAGAGTCAAAAACTTTCCGTCGTCCCTCAGTCCGATGTGCAGGTTGAGGTCGATGGTGGTCTTGGTCCACCTCCCATCCTTGGTAGCGCACTCGGCGTGGTACAGATGACCCTTCTCTAGCGAGAAATTCCTGCAGGAGGCTCGATAGCCAGCCGAGGACCACTGGTTCGGAAACGAGATGGAGGTTTTAGCTTTGTTCCTTGCCCCCTGTGGTACAAAGCCCACCTATGGCCTGCGGCTTCCAAACACAATGCCCATGCCGAAAACGACGGCGATAATGGGGCAAATGTACAGCAGCGTGGATTTTAGGGAGTCATTACCACAAGTTCCCCGTTCGCATTGCCCACCCGCTCGTCCAGGTGCACCTGCGACGGCTCGTTCTTGATCGACGGGCCGCCCCTCGTGTCCTTGGCGTGCGGGGACGAGCACCTGCACCACAGCATGTGGCCGTTGTCGTCGATGCCGTGCTCGTTGTCCATGTGGCATCTGTCGCAGGTAGCGATGTAGCCGCTGAAGGTGGAGTCGGGGTCGTCGCGCCGCTCGAGGGCAAATGGGGTGGCCACAGGGCCTGGTTTGGCCATGGGCTGCTCGGTGGCAACATCGGAAGAGTTCTGGTTGTTGAGGGTAGGGTAATGGGTAATGGTGCCTTCGAAGCCCTTGTTGGCGTCGAGTTCGTCCTGCTCGTTGCTGGCCTCGGGGTCGTCGCTGGAGGTGGCCGGATTAGGGATCCCGGGATAGGGTTGGTAGTCATCCCACGACGGCCTACGATCGACAAGGTCGTAAATATCCGGGTCTGAACTGAGTTTGGAAGGGGGGTCATAGTCGTCATTGTCGGTAGGGGCGAGCTTGTCGTCCGGAACCCTAATCACGCCCTCGAATTGCCTAGGTATTTTCAGCTTCCGGCTGGCCTCGTCCCATGTGGCAGCCTCCTCGGCGGTGATCGTGGAGTCACCGTCGACGAACGGCTTGAGCATGTCACTGCCCGGGATCATGACGCCGGGAGTGTCGATCATTGACTCTTGTTCCCGCTGGGGATTGTAGTCGACCGGGAGGTCCGACGTGTCGGGGAGGATGAGCTGCCTAGCGACCTTGTCTTTTGCGGCCTCTTCAGTGCTGGTCTCGGAGTTGTCGTCCCACTGATCACGGACTTTGGCGTCTGGGATCATAGGGCCAGGGGTACCCCATATGGATTCGTCGACGTCTAGAACATCGTCCTGAATCTCCGAGAGCAGCTGAAGAGAGACGTCGTCTTGATCCTCGTCGATGTCGTCCTCATCGACATCAACCTTGGAATCCCGGGCAGACTCCTCAATGGCCAACATTTCATCGTCCGGTATCAAAGGGACGGGGCTAGTCATCGGGACATCCTCGTCTTCGAGCAGCAGCCCGTCATCCGTGATAGTCGGGACGCCCGGCAAGCTAGGAACAAGCATTTGCCGGTGGGCGTTGCCCTGCGGCTTGGCTTCGGCCGATGGGGCGACGGAGATGGTGGTCCATGAAGGCAACGCGGTGGAGGTCAGGGTATAAGTGATCGGAAGGCTGGTGGCGTCTTGGACCACGACAGGGATGTTGACAGCCGGCGTGGGGGGCTTGGGGAAGGGCAGGGAGAAGTCATGGATGGCCTCGCCTGCAAGGGGCTGGGTAGACTGGGTGGGCAAGGTGTTGATGGGGATGGCTGAGGCCAGGGGGATTGTGGTGGAGGCGATGGCGGCCAGGGCCGCGAGGGCTTTTCTGAAACACATTTTGTGTGTATCCAGGGTTTTCTTGGTGGATATTGTGTTAGTAAATTGAAGTTTTGGTGTATCCAGAGAGAGGAATCAGATGCGAGAGACTCGGGAGACGAGGGAAGGGCTGCTTTAATAGCTTAGACATGGCACGACTGATTGTGCTCGTCCTTCGGAGTGTGAAATGCATGCTTTCTGCGACTCGCATTTTGTTTATCGTGTATATTCTTTTGTATAAAGCCTAAAAGTGTGAATCTCTGGCGTCAATTGCTGCACATGATCTCGGATCGACCGATAGACTTTTCGCGAAGAGAGGCTACTGCCGCTATTGCATAGTTGCCCCCTGACCGGAGCGTGGAAGAAAGCTTGATTGTGCTGTGTGACTGTACACTAAATCGAACACGAAGATCCGGATTAGCAGCTGTGGTTACGAAAAAAATGTATTGCTCTATCGTTCCTATCGCTGATCGATAGCCTCGTCCCTCATCACGACCGCCGCCTCCCCCCTACCCCTGACCTCGGGCACCTCGACGGCGTGCTCCCTCTTGGCAGCCCACATCCTCGCCCTCTTGCCAAAAATGTACATGGGCACTCCCGTCAGCATCACGAGCGTGTTGATGACGCCGAGCCACATGAAAACCCAGCGGCTGCCCTCCTGGAGCAGCCACTCGGTGAAGAAGAAGCTAAAGACCATGCCGTGGAAGATGTTTTTGCAAAAGGCCAGCGATACGAGGGTCTCGACGCTGTAGCGGCCGTGGCTGTCCATGACGAACGAAATGGCCGTTGTGGCGCCGAGCGAGCAGCCGAAGGAGACGATGCCGAAGAACGTAGCCGGCACGGCCCAGTGGTCGTTACGCTCCGACGACCAGCCGAAGCCAATCAGGCCCATGGCCGTAAGTATCAGAGAGGGTATGGCCATGACGAGGCGAAATTCAGGCTCGTACATGCCGCCGTTGCGTCTGGACATCTGTCGGGAAGTGTGTTAGACGGCGTCTGTTTTTGCTGCACAGTGTGAATGACATACCATAGGGACAACCAGGTCGGATATCTTGCCGGCGACAGCCGTGCCGAAGATGCCTCCAATCAGGGGGGAAATGTACAGCAGCCCCGTCTGGAGCTCATTGAACTGGTACGCGCCAGTAATGAAGATGACGTCGACCGACTCCGACATGACGACGAGCCAGCCGATAGAGCACGCGTAAACGAGCGCGGACCAGATGACGGCCGGGTACGATAGCAGGATGAATGGACGCACTGCGACCTGGGCCCAACTGTCCTGGATGAGCCGCCCGTGGAACGGCTGGAGTTCCTGCTTCAGGGTGCGCCGAGGCCTGAGTCGCATGTCGGCCGTGTACCTCGACTGGTGGATCTCGGGCCTGCGCTCCCAGAAGGTCTCGGGGGCGAAGAAGAAGATCAGGACGCCAACAAAGGCTGAGAAGAGACCGAAGATCCTGCGGTGGTGTAAGTCACAACTCGGTAAAGGGGATCCGGATGACCTACCAAAAAACCCACTCCCAGTCCAGCCCTTGCATAATCCCGGCACTAGCCAGCGGCATCAGGTTCTTGCCCACCATAAGCAGCAGCGTGTAAACGCCCAAACGAAAAGCCTTCTCGTGCAGGAAGAATATCTCGCTGATGGTGGAGCCGGGCAAGCACTCGATAGGGCTAACGGCGATCCCCTGGAAAATCCTAGCCAGAATCAGGGATTCAAAGGTGGGCGAGACGGCGCACCAGACGCAGGAGCCGACGAGCATCACGGCGCCGCAAAGATACACCGGCCGCTTGCCGTACAGCAGCGCCGTCGGGGCCGCCAGTACGGACCCGACACCAATGCCTAGCATGTACATCCCCGTGGTGAGGGAGACGTGCTCTACATCGACGGCGTAGTCTTTTGCAACGGCCGAGAAGCCGGCGGCGAGTACCGGCGTGAGGCCGGCTCCTATCATGCAGAACAGGCCGATCGACAGGAGCACCATGTTGCGGCGCCACACGGGCCAGTTCAGGGGGTCGTTGGGCGCATCCTCAGGCTGCGGGTGCAGTATTATGTTGTGGTGATTGGTCTTTTTGGTAGGCACAGGCGCGATAAAGCCCTGTTCATCGACGGCAAGGGGTGGATCGGATGCCTTGACTTCAACGTCGCTGGTGGATGACGAGTCGCTTGCATCTTTGGCCACCAGCAGGAGAGAACCCGGGACGTGGGCGGTTTCGCGGTGGTTCAATATGCCAAACGCCCACCGCGGGTGGCTTGTGGGAAAGCGGCCCATTTTTGGTCGAACTGTGAGAAAAAGACACGGCTCGAGAGGCAACCAAGTCGGCGATGTTTGACTTGGCTCAGAGGGAGAAGGCGGAAACCGAGCAGACGCAAGAGTCCTTAGAGACAGGCAAGATATAGCATGAGTAAAATGATAGATCTGAATGACGACAACAGTGTACGGAATATTTCAGAAGCCTGCTGGATGGTACTGGCCATCCCAATGATCAGCCCTATAGACTCTTGTATACGGCCCGGGCGCAAATCATCTATGGATGTTTCCGAACCATCCAAAGGCAATAGCATCGCCGTGTTTCCCAATGCCGTCCATAAGACATGCAGGAATGAAGGCGATTTACGAACATGATCTAGTCCAAGCAACTAAAACGGAGCGTCCCCCGTGCACTGGGGAGAACTGCCATGCAGCCGAGTCGGAGCTAGTAAGAGATGGTAAAACCACAATCGTCTGAAGGCACCGGCTAGTTTCGACCAGGACTGACTGCAGCGTGGACGAGCTGACTCAACAAAAACACAATAGGAATCAGGAAGTCTGCGGGTTTAGAAGTTGCCAAGAAAGGCAATCGGGGAGGCAAAGGGCACGAATACCCTGCGACTGACGACATCAGCGCCATGCCAGTGAGGTTTCCATGTGATGACGGATTGATTGGAAGCAAGAGAGGCCATGCTCGCTTCGAGGTTACTGAGGGTGCAACTGGAGCGGTGAATTAATGAGTGTGCGCTATAGGTTATAGGTTAGTTAGACTGAGCGGTGGCGTCGTCGTCGGTTCTGCCGCTTTGGACTGTCGGGATCGCCAATCTTTGGTGATTTGTTTTGGTCCAACAGAGACAGGCCGCCCGCCCATACTCTGCGACCTTGTCGCTGGGTTCAAAGACCAAAACAGACAGACAGATACGAACGATCGACTTGTTAAGGTTGTCCTCGGCGCCATGATGCTTAAATGAAAAATCCTCGTTTGGCTTCGACTTGAGAAGGGATGACGAAGGAAAGAATTGGTTGAGATCGGATTGACGGACGACGGGAACCCTGGATTTCCGTCTGGGTTAGGGTTGCGGGGCTCGGTGCCGCGGGGTTCCGCGGGGTCAAGGTCAAATGGCCCGGTTCAACCGTAAAGCAAAATTAAACTGCCAGATAGATGCATGCATGCATTGTCGCCAGCCATTATCGCAAGCCTCCAGTAGATTGACTGCCTCGCTGCATTATCTATCCTGAAGCGGGTAAGCTGGAGATAGCAATGTCACCTGCCCACTGGTGATGCAACTTGTATCGTGGCCAATACCCCAGTCCGTTGTCGGAAGCGAGGTTGAGCTCCGCCCGCCCTAGCATTGTACATAGAGCAAGCACCACCCTCGCGATAGCTGTAGACAGATGTCCATAGCCTGACCCTGACTCTTCATAACTGCCGCCACTTGACAAACAATCTGATACTTTTGCAAACGCAAAAAACAAGATCTGTGAAACTCCTCCCATAATTAACCAAGACTCAAAAAGTCAAGACAAGACAAACATACACACCCAGAAACCATGGCCGAGTACAAAGGTCGTCTTGCGGGCAAGAATGCCGTCATCACTGGTGCTGCAGGGTATGTTGAAATACCTAGACTCGGACATCAAAGAAGTTGACCGCTAACCGACACCCAGTGGCATTGGCCTCGAGACCTCCATCCTGTTCGCCAAGGAGGGTGCTCGCGTCCTGATGGCCGACATCTCTCTCGAGGCTCTGGCCAAGGCTCTCGACAAGGTCAAGGCGTTGGTACCGGCCGCACAGGTCGAGACAGTAGTAAGTATCCGTCGCAATACACTCCAATGAGAAAAGCCATACTGACCTCCCCAGAAATGTGACGTCTCCAAGGAGGCCGAGGTCCAGGCCATGGTCGAGCACCTCGACTCCTGGGGCGGCCTGGACGTCATCTTCAACAACGCGGGCATCATGCACGCCGACGACGCCGACGCCGTCGACACGCCCGAGCGCATCTGGAACCTCACTCAGGACATCAACGTCAAGGGCGTGTGGTACGGCAGCAAGCACGCCGTGCTCTCGCTCCGTCGCCACAAGAAGACCAAGGGCTCCATCATCAACACGGCATCCGTCGTCGCCCTCGTCGGCTCCGCGACGCCCCAGCTTGCCTACACGGCCTCCAAGGGCGCCGTGCTGGCCATGACGCGCGAGCTGGCCATCGTGCACGCGCGCGAGGGCTTCCGCTTCAACAACCTGTGCCCCGCACCCCTCAACACGCCGCTGCTGCAGGACTGGCTCGGTGACGACAAGGCCAAGCGCCACAGGCGCGAGGTGCACTTCCCCAGCGGCCGCTTCGGCGAGGCCATCGAGCAGGCCCAGGCAGTCGTGTTCCTGGCCAGCGACGAGAGCAGCTTCGTCAACGGACACGACTTTGTTGTCGATGGTGGCATGACCAAGGCGTACGTCACGCCAGAGGGGCCGGCGTTGGCTGCGCCGCAGAACAATGCCAGCAAGTCGTCCCTGGAGTAGGCAGTTTATTTGGAGAGTGGTTGACCGGCGGACTGGGGAGGTTAACGCGCCTGACGCCAATCAACCATCATTTAATGTGTACACAAATTTACCAACCCGCCCTTGTCGCACCCCAAATTCAGAGTGCCTCAGTAGCCCGCCTTGATTTTCTCACCGCTGTGTTGAACTACGCCGCTGCCAAATTTTGGTCTGAAGAACCAGGACAGGGAATTTATCTTTAGCTCAGCTGTACAAACGTAGCTGAAGCTTGGTAGGTGCCAGTTTTGCTGGCCGTCGAGCTGTTTTAGCTCATGACCCCACGATCAAACGTCCCAGAATAGACTCCGATGTCGCAATACTCTGTCATGGTGGAGCAATTTTTTTCTTTGACGACAAGGATGATGGAGTCATCCCGTCGCCAGTACTAATATTATTCCTTCCCAAACACCACTGATTGATTCACTTTGTCCTTGCAGTCTTGGATCCTACTTCTCTTCGCGAATCCAATTGAGGTAGAAGCTTCAAGAACATCTCTGCGCTCTGCAGATTAATTACACCATCCCGAAGGGGCCCCCGACCACGAGAATATAATACCCCGCCACTCGTCGATCGAGTCACGATCGATAGATACCCAAGAGCATGGCACAGCTCCCAGATCCAACAACCGACCTCGACTGGTCTGGCTACGTCGGTGCCATCCACGAGATCTTTGCCGCCAATGCCCAGAAGCACCCCGAGCGCGTGTGCGTCATCGAGACAGAGTCCTCCGAGGCGCCGGAAAGGACATTCACCTACAAGCAGATCTTTGAGGCGTCCAACGTCCTTGCACACTACCTCCACGATGCTGGCATCACAAATGGCGATGTGGTCATGATCTGGGCACATCGGTCAGTTGACCTTGTTGTCAGCATCATGGGTGTTTTGGTAGGTTCTGACGCTCGCATTCAGCGCTAATTCAAAAGTCCGACATGCCATGTCCAACTAACACCACGTCAGGCCGCCGGTGCTACCTTCAGTGTCCTCGACCCTCTATACCCCCCATCCCGCCAGCAGATCTACCTCGAGGTATCCGGCCCGACCGCCCTCGTACAAATCGCACGCGCCACAGATGAGGCCGGGCCCCTCGCATCCCTCGTGCGCAAGTACATCGACGAGGAGCTCAAGCTCAAGGCCGAGGTGCCCTCGCTACGCATCGGCGATGACGGACACCTCTCTGGCGGCGAGGTCAACGGCCAAGATGTCTTCGCCGCCGTGCGCGCCAAGGCCTCCCTGCCGCCTGCCGATGTGCAGGTCGGCCCGGACTCGAACCCAACCCTCAGCTTCACCTCTGGCTCCGAGGGCCGGCCCAAGGGCGTTCTGGGCCGCCACTACAGCCTGGCCAAATACTTTGGCTGGATGGCGCGCACATTTGGCATGGGCGAAGACAGCCGCTTCACCCTACTCTCGGGTATCGCGCACGACCCCGTGCAGCGCGACATCTTCACGCCGCTGTACCTGGGCGCGCGCCTGCTGGTGCCGTCCAAGGAGAACATTGCGCACGAGCGCTTGGCCGAGTGGTTCCGCCGCTTCGGACCTACAGTCACCCACCTGACGCCCGCCATGGGTCAGATCCTGGTCGGTGGCGCCACGGCGCAGTTCCCCGACCTCAAGACGGCGTTTTTCGTCGGCGACGTACTGACCACACGCGACTGCCGCAGCCTTCGTGCGCTGGCTGAAAACGTCGACATTATCAACATGTACGGCACCACCGAGACGAGCAGGGCCGTCAGTTACTACAAGATCCCCAACCGCGCCTCGGACTCGGACTTCCTAGAGAGGTTGGGCAAGGACACGATCCCCGCCGGGAAGGGCATGGAGAACGTCCAGCTACTGGTCGTCAACCGGGAGGACAGGACCAAGCTGTGCGGGGTCGGTGAGGTCGGCGAGATCTACGTCCGGGCGGCTGGTCTTGCCGACGGTTACAAGGGCGACCCGGTCCTGAACGAGCAAAAGTTCCTCATGAACTGGTTCGTGGACAACAATAAGTGGGTCGAGGCAGACAAGGCGCATGCGACCCAGGGCGAGGTCTGGAGAAAGTACTACAAGGGCCCTCTGGACAGGCTGTATCGCACAGGCGACCTGGGCAAGTACCTTGAGTCTGGCGACGTGGAGTGTACCGGCCGCGCCGACGACCAGGTCAAGATCAGGGGCTTCCGCATCGAGCTCAATGACATCGACAGCAACCTCAGCCAGAGCTCCCTGGTCAGGGACTGCAAGACGCTGGTGCGCAGGGACAAGAACGAGGAGCCGACGCTTGTCAGCTACGTCGTGCCTGAGCTCAATCAGTGGCCACAGTGGCTCAAGCTGCACGGCTACGAGGACGTCGAGGACGACGAGGGCACGCAGATCGGGGCGACCAAGGTCTACTTCAAGCGCTACCGTCGGATGCAGGCCGAGCTGCGCGACCACCTCAAGTCGCGGCTGCCCGCCTACGCCATCCCCAGCACCTTTATCGTGCTGGAGAAGCTGCCGCTGAACCCCAACGGCAAGGTCGACAAGCCAAACCTCCCGTTCCCCGATATCGCGGAGCAGACTGCAGAGGCGTCGAGCGAGGAGGTCCAGCGGTGGGAGTCCTTGACCCCGACGGAGCGGGCCGTCGCCACAAAGTGGGCGACGTTGATCCGTGGCCTGAACGAAAAGTCCATCGCGCCCGGGAACGACTTCTTTGACCTCGGTGGCCACAGTATCCTTGCCCAGCAGATGCTGCTCGACGTGCGCAAGCAGATGGGCGCCAACGTTTCCATCAACACGCTCTACGAGAACCCCACACTCAGCGCCTTTAGCCGGCAAGTCGACAAGTCCCTCGGGTCCAGCGGCGACGCGGGCGGCAGGAAGTCTGGGGACGACGCGAACTCGTACGCCAAGGCCCGCGACGACCTTGTTAAGCAACTCCCGGCCTCGTACAAGACGGCCGACCCGTCGTCGATCAGGGCCTCCTCTAAGCCCACCATCTTCCTGACGGGCGCGACCGGCTTCCTGGGCGCCTTCCTGATCCGCGACATCCTCCAGCGGACGAACAGGCAGCTGAAGCTGGTGGCGCACGTGCGTGCCAAGGACCAGAAGGCGGCGACGGAGCGGCTGACGCGGTCGCTGCAGGGCTACGGCATCTGGCGCGACGAGTGGGCCGGGCGGCTGACTTGCGTGGTCGGCGACCTGGCCAAGCCGCAGCTGGGCATCGACCAGCCGACCTGGGAGCGGCTCGCGGCCGAGGTCGACGTCGTCATCCACAACGGCGCGACGGTGCACTGGGTACGCCGCTGGCAGGATATGCAGGCCGCCAACGTCAACTCGACGGTGGAGGCCATGCGGCTGTGTAACGAGGGCAAGCCCAAGCTGTTCACGTTTGTCAGCTCCACCAGCGTACTGGACACGGACTACTACGTCAAATTGTCGGAGGAGCAGCTCCGCACCGGCCAGGGCGCGGTTCCGGAGTCGGACGACCTCGAGGGAAGCGCCAGCGGCCTTGGCACGGGCTACGGCCAGACCAAGTGGATCTCGGAGCAGCTCGTCAGGGAGGCCGGGCGCCGCGGCCTCCGCGGCTCCGTCGTCAGGCCGGGTTACATCCTGGGCGACATCGAGTCGGGCTGCTCCAACACTGACGACTTCCTGATCCGGTTCCTCAAGGGCTGCATCCAGCTCGGCTCGCGGCCGCGCATCCTCAACACGGTCAACGCCGTGCCGGTCAACCACGTGGCGCGCGTCGTCGTCGCCGCGGGCCTCAACCCCATCCCCGCCGAGGGCAGCGAGGGCGTGCACGTCGTCCACGTCACGGGCCACCCGCGCCTCCGCATGAACGAGTACCTCTCCCTCCTCGAGTTCTACGGCTACAAGGTGCCCGAGGTGCCGTACGGCACCTGGAAGGAGGAGCTGGAGCAGTACGTGTCGGCCGGGCCGGGCGTGGAGCGCGACCAGGAGCAGCACGCGCTCCTGCCGCTCTTCCACCTCTGCATCACGGACCTGCCGGCCAACACCAAGGCGCCCGAGCTCGAGGACCAGAACGCGGTGGCGGTGCTCAAGGCGGACGCCGAGGCGTGGACGGGCCTGGACGAGAGCGCGGGCTACGGCATCGGGAGGGAGGACGTGGGCCGGTACCTGCGGTACCTGGCCATGATCAAGTTCGTGCCGTGGCCGTCTGCGAGGGGCAGGCCGCTGCCAGAGGTCAGCATCAGCCCCGAGCAGGTGGCCGCCATGGGTGCGGGCGTGGGAGGGCGTGGGGGTGCCGGTGCGGGGCAGTAAAGAAGGAGATTTGTGCCTTGTTTTTTGTGTTTGTTTTTGTTTGGTGGGTGGGGGGACGGTACAACATGCAGCAAAAGTGCTTTTTTTCCTGGGTCCGGCGTTTGATAAAAAAATGCGATTTTCGAAACAATAAAGCAGCGTTGTTTGAACCCTTTCTGGAGTAAGGTTGGCACTCTGAGAAGGAGAGGCGGCCGGCCCGTTTGCAACACGGCTCATGCAGTGGTCGTCGCCAGGGCCGAAATTGTTGCCGCGTTAAGGCCACGAGGTGGCTTTTCCATAGGGCCGAAAGACCCTCGTATCATTCAGGCTCCCAATATGCTGAATAGGTCAAACGTGGAGGAGTTGCATGTGAGAAGCGGGTGGCTGAACTTCGTACCGAGCTTCGTATATCGCACCGCAAGATCGACGGGAACGGCCATCCCACTGGTATTCCTTTTTTCTTCCTTTGCAAGTAAGTGGCGATTGCAGCCTGGGATAGTTTTGCCACGATGGGTAGATGTTGACGGCGTCGTCAATGGCAGCACAGGAAATCCACCAGTCTGGGAGAGGAGAAAAAAAAGCATCGAAAGGGGTCCAAGGGGGGCTTTTGATCGACCATGGAGGGTTTTCATTTCCCCGTTGCATGTCATGTCGGTCTGACAAAGCTACATGTCAACATGGGCCGCATATCATACGATGCAGGAGTACTGTACAGTACTTTCCAACCGGTGAGGGCTCGCTGAGAAGAACTACAACCACAACCACAACCACGCCCACGCCCACGTCCACCCCTCCATTCTGGCGTTTGCATGTGCCTTTATTGTTTTATTTTCTCAAAGAGTCGACAAGGCTGGCTGAGTGGCTCAATGGGCCCGGTCGCCCGGTCTGTCCCTGTCCCCCTTTTCCAATTGGGCCGGCGGGGTGGCCACCACACATGATGCCGGCACTTGGGGGAGAAGGGTGCCCCGATGGGCATGGCCCGGACAAGGGGTGGACGGATCGCCAAGACTTATTAGTTCAATGTTCACATTTTTGGTCATATTTTATTTTTATGGTGTGCAGGGGGGGTAGGGGACACTCGGTATCGCTCAGGACCGTCCATGTCTTTTACGTGTAAAAGATGGCTGGCCGAGTACTTAGCACTCGGCTCAGCGCTCGGTTAGAGCGGCAGCGGTGAACTAGGAATATACATATGTGTATGTCGGTTAGGTTATATTTGCTGGTGATAAAGGGTCATGTTTGGCAAAATATGGGAGCATTCGACGTGGTCAGGCAGGCTGTGGTGTTACAATAATAATGCTACTACTACCGTACCACCACTGCCTTTTGCTTCTTGGTGTAAGCGACATCACACATTCCCCCTCTTCCCGGTGGAATGGAAGCCCAGGATCAAGGGGGCCACAAAGGGAAGGAAACGAGGCAATGGGACCCCACCACCTTGTCAGAGCAATAAATTCTCCGGCGCACCTGGCCGGCCGTTCTAACCTGCAATGAGGGATATCCCATCCATCCCGCTCCCGTTACTGCACCGCCCGCACCAAAGTAGGGGCACATGTTTTTTTTGTAGATCCCTCCGATCAGTTACCAGGTAAATGATTTATTGATTATATGATCACCATCCCCCCAAGTCTGCACCAAGCATGCACCAGGGCAAACTTCTCCCGTCTGTTTGGTCACTACCCCTGACATGATCACAAAAAGGAAACCCCTACAAAGCAATGGACCGGGGGCGCACACCGGAGGTCAACGGATTTTTTTTTTGATATCACAGCCCGGCCGCAAAGGGGGAAAAAACAAAAAGAAGCGATGTGATATTATGCTGTGCAACAGAGGCCCCAAAGGAGATAGCATAGCTCATTACCGATGTTAAGAGCCGCGGCCTATGAATTCCTGAATATAGCCACACCGAAGGCGAGCGAACTTTCGGCAATGATGCTGACTGGGAAAAAGGACGTTGGCAGGTATATCAACTTGGATTCTTGTCCAGGCGAGAGGCATCCAGTATCGACTCTTGTTTTTTTTTGCCTCGAAAATTCTTTGTCAGTGTTGATTTGCCACTACTTCATATCCTTCCCTTACATATTCTGCCGTCCACCACAAAAAACACAACAAGCACCTCCCCTGGTCTTTGCGGAAAATATCTGACTCGTGGTCAACCTCCTCTTGGACCCTTCTTTTCGACTAATACCTGTTTGTGTCCAGCCCTGGGGAGAGCCAGAAAAACCAACCCCCACCCCCCACCTAACCTTTGGGAAAATTCCAGAAGGGAACCTACCTCTCTCCACTCTCCACCCCTTCCCGCACGCACACGCCACACACCCCGTTCGGTCTCATGTCATCGTCGACCGAAGAGCGGCAGGTCTGGCAGCCACTGCACCCAGAAACCCGCGAGCGGCTGGATCCACAGTATGTGGAGGTGCACGACCAGCTGCTGCAGTATGTCCCGCCGACCCATACGCGGCCGTGGGACGCCTCGATGCGGCTGCCGAACCAGGCCTCGGTGAAGACGGGGCTGGACGTCGTCCCGGTGCTCGCCGAGGAGGTTCAGCTGGACGACTTTGCCGTTCTTGTGCTCACACCCGTCACCGGCGGCCCGGGCCAGGAGGACAGGCCCAAGGCCGGCTGGCCTGTGTTTCTGTGGTTTCACGGAGGAGGCTTCGTCCTCGGGGACCACTCGAGCGAGCTGGACTTGCTGACGCGGATTTGTGCCAGTGAGTTGAAAGAGAAAAGCTCCGCCGAGGACTACTTGGAAAAGGATGAAACTGACGATATCTGCGTGTGCGCGCGCGCGTTTGCTGCTCCGCCTTAGCCGCCCGTTGCGTTGTCTGTTCTGTAGGCTACCGCCTCGCGCCCGAGCACCCTTACCCGGCGGCAATGGAAGACGGCCTCGCAGGCGCACGTTGGGTGCTCTCCGACTCGGAGGACGGCGCCGCCGCCCGCTTCAACCTGGACCGGACGCGCTGGTCCCTGGGCGGCGTCTCTGCCGGCGCGCTGCTTTCCGCGGTAACAATCATCGGGCTCGGCGAGGACCACGACCTCGAACCGCAGGGACGGATGACGAGGCCGCTGCGGCAGTTGCTGGTCGTCCCCGTGGTCGACAACACCGTCACGCCCGGCGAGGGACCCTGGGCCTTCAACCCGCACGCCATCAGCCCCTCGGCCGAGCGCATGATGTGGTACCGCGGCCTGTGGCTGGGCGAGGGCGGCGCGGACCCGGAAGACTGGAGGACGAGCGTGAACCGCGCCTCGGACGAGCAGCTGAGGCACATGCCGCGTACGTTTGTGGCCGTCGGGGAGGAGGACCTGCTCGCTGCCGAGGGGCTGGCGTTTGTCGACCAGCTGAAGGACGCGGGCGTCCAGGTCGACAGCTTGCTGCTCCCCGGGTGCCCGCATGCCATTCTGGCCTTTGGAGGTGAGTTGCTGCTTGCTGTTCTCGGTCTGGTCCATTGTGGATGAGACTTTTGCTAACTCTTGTGTTTTAGGGTTTGTTTTTCTTTTTTCTGTCCATCCCTAGGCTTTTTTTTTGCCGCTTTTATAAGGAAGTGGACTGCTGCTAACATGTCTCATTAGGTGTGTCGACATTGCCAGGGACCTCATCAATACCTGTGTGGATTTTGTCCACCAAGGCTTCTCTTCAGCATAGGCTGAAGAGTGAACGTGAACGGGCTGTGTGTTAGGCGCTGGTCGATTTCCAGACTTGAAATAAATCCCCAAATTTTGTTGGGAAGTTTTTTGTTTTTTTTTCTCTATTTTTTCGATCTGGGTTATTTGGAATTCGTCTGGGACTTCTTGATGTTTTCTGTCCTGCCTGGTCTTCTTGTTGTCGTTTCTCTAGGTATCAACCTACTTTTACATCACCCATTCTGGGGCTAATTACCATCGTTTTGTGCTTTCGAGAAGCAAGACTGTGGGTTTGTCAAAGTCAATACTGGTCACAAACTTTACATACAATGTACACGATCAAGCTAACACCAGAGGACGTTGGAAAATCAACAGCCTTTTTTCCCGTGTATGTATTGTGGATCAGTAGTTTTTCCTAGGGATTTCGGCATATTTCTGGCTCAACACCCTCAAGCGGAACACAGTCGGTCATACGGGCCATCTTTGGCCAATAAATGGTGTAAAGACAGGTCGTTTGTCGCACGTGTCAATGAGTGGAAGCAAGCTGCCGTCTCCCCGTCGCAAATCACTGCCGTCGACATTCATCTCTCACACGTGACTTATTTCTTTCTCGACAATTCACCATGGTGGGGCGGCTGAGAGCTTGGGCCAGCGAGATCCACTATTACACGCAACGCTGCTCTGCCTGCGGCGCTCATCCAGTGGTGATGCCGTTTGAACGCCCGCCGACAGATTCAACAGCTTTGAGCTGCCATCAAACAACACTCACCTCTCGATCCACACCGACCGCAAGCATCCCCTTTTTCCGGTCACCCCCATCTCCAAGCTTGCTCCCGACCCCATTCGACCCGCCACGCATTTGCTCCCTTATCCCAACCAATTCCTATTTCAGCCCCGGCCCGGCCGCCCACCCCCCATAATGGCCGACGCCGCATTCAAGCCGGAGAAGGACTTCTCCAAGGAGGCCGACAAGGTCATCCCCGAGGCCGAGAAGCTTGCCAAGTCAGACATACAGGGTGCCATCGAGAAGCTGTCCGTCTTGGAGAAGCAGGCCCGCCAGGTCAGTTCAGACTTGCCCAACCGCCTCCTCCCCGCACCTGCTGGACAAAGCTCACATACGTCCCCTCCATACAGGCATCAGACCTCGCAACCACATCACGAGTCCTCATCGCCGTCGTCACGATATGCAAAGATGCAGGCGACTGGAGCTTACTGAGCGACCAGGTCTTGGTCCTCTCCAAGAAGCACAGCCAGCTGAAGCAGGCCATCACCAAGATGGTCCAGACCGTCGTCACCTTCCTCGATTCCACCCCCAGCCTCGAGACGAAGCTCTCGGTCATCGAGACACTCCGGACCGTCACGGAGGGCAAGATATTCGTCGAGGTCGAGCGCGCGCGCGTCACCAAGATCCTGTCCGACATCAAAAAGGAGCAGGGCGACCTCAAGGCCGCCACCGACATTCTGTGCGAGCTGCAGGTCGAGACCTTTGGGTCCATGGAGCGTCGGGAAAAGACACAGTTTCTCCTCGACCAGGTCGCCTTGTGCATTGAGAGCGGGGACTGGACCCAGGCCGGCATTCTGAGCCGCAAGATCAGCACCAAGTACCTGTCGCGCAAGCCCAAGAAGACGCCCGAGCAGCTGGAGAAGGAGAAGCTGGAGCGGGAGAAGAAGGCGAAGAAGGGCGAGTCCGTTCCAGAGGTTGAGGAGGACGACACGACAGATCTGAAGCTGCGATACTACGAGCAACAGGTTATCTTGTCTCAACATGAGGACAAGTACCTCGACGTGTGCAAGCACTACAGGCAAGTGTTGGACACAGAGGCAGTGGAGGAGGACCCGGGAAAGCTTCGTGCTGTAAGTATCACCAAGCCACATGCGTATATAGTCACAAACGCGATACTGACTTTTATACCCCGGATCAGGTCCTGCAGCGTGTCATCTACTTCATCATCCTCTCCCCGCACGACAACGAGCAGCATGATCTCCTTCACCGCATCCACAAAGACACCCGCAACACCCAGATCCCGCTCGACGCGCAGCTGCTCAAGCTCTTTACCGTACATGAGCTCATGCGTTGGCCCGAGGTCGCCAAGACCTTTGGTCCCCATCTCTGCTCATCAGACGTCTTCTCCAACCAGCCCCCGCCTTCGGCGTCCTCCAACACGGCCCCTTCGGCCGCAGCCGACAAGGTGGTCAAGCCGTACAAGAGGTGGGAGGACCTGCGCAAGCGCGTCATCGAGCACAACGTCCGCGTCATTGCACGCTACTACACACGCATCCGGATGGACCGCCTGACGGAGCTTCTGGACCTGGCCGAGGACGAGACGGAAAAGTACATCAGCGAGCTCGTCACCTCCAAGACGGTGTATGCCAAGATCGACAGGCCGGCACGGATCGTCAACTTTGCAAAGCCGCGTGATGCGGATGATGTCTTGAACGAGTGGAGCGGCAACATGAAGTCGCTTCTTGGTCTGCTGGAACGTATCGATCATCTGATCACAAAGGAGGAGATGATGGCCAAC
This sequence comes from Pseudopyricularia javanii, assembly GCA_031001725.1. Lineage (NCBI taxonomy): Eukaryota > Fungi > Ascomycota > Sordariomycetes > Magnaporthales > Pyriculariaceae > Pseudopyricularia > Pseudopyricularia javanii. The sequence goes on from JARHUK010000347.1 coordinate 41,510, forward strand.
ATCCAACCTGGTGCCAAGGGCAAGGGGGAAAAGGCTCGGGCGAAGTAGATGATGTTGATGCTGTGTCATCCTTATTGGTGACCAACCAAGGGTCTGGGTGGGTTTACATGGAATCTGGTAAACCTAGGATCACGAATAGATGACTGCTTTCCTCTTGGGGCTCCAGGCTTCATGATTGGCGGTAATGACAGAAAATAAAACGGTCTGTACTTTTATCATTTTTTTTTCATTCGAGACCCGGGGCATGATCTGGTTAGTGAATGACGTGTGGCCCTTGTTCTTTGTCTATGGTCTAAGCAGTTTGTGGTCTATATCTGTTCCCATTCTGCATCTAAAAGGAGTAGCCAAAAAACCCTAATCAGGCTTTTGACTCCAAGGCCTCGCCATTCGCAACGAAATCATCCACGCACGTCTTCTTGATAAACCCAATCAACGGCATGGCCCACTCCTTGCTGACGGGCACGTGGTGGCCGCCCGGGTGCTCGACCACCAGCGGGCCCACGCACCTCTCCACGAAGTTCCTCGACCTCGCCTCGTCCACGACCGTGTCCAGGCTGCCGATGACGTGCAGCGTCGGCGTGCGGACGGGCGGGTCGTACATCCACGCCAGCGCCGGGTCCGCCGCCGCGAACCCGCTGTAGATGGCCGCGAAGGCGAGTGGGCGCCCCGCGTTGGCGTCGCGCAGCTCGGCCGCCCACTCGGCCGCCGCGCCGCCCGCGCCGCCGGCTGCGGCGGCGGCGACGACGGCGCGGTGCGGGACCTCGAGCGTCGCGGCCAGCATGCCCGCCATGGCGGCGCCCTGGCTGAAGCCCACCAC
>JARHUK010000348.1:0-26672 GCA_031001725.1 Pseudopyricularia javanii
CTACTGATGTTCCAAAGGCCGGCTGACGATACACCAATACCGACCACTAAAACGTCGAGAACAATCTTGATTAATGTCGATTGATCCTGAGCTTTTAACTGTGGAGCGAAGGCCGCGGTGAAGTCTCCCATCACGGCGGACACACTGAGTTGGGCATCTTGAAGCGCCTCATGATATTTTTGATAAATCTTGCTACTTATTAGTACTGAACTTAATCAAAACAGCCTTGACGTCGCATCTCTTACATCGTGCAACCTGGCAAAAGAGTTTAGGACAAGGAATCTACACAGAAAGTCAGCCAAGAGAGTTTGTGCAAGAATGAGAAGCACTGGGGAAATGGCTCACCCTGCTGGAGTTTTAGTACTGCCGCACTCGATTGAAGTCGAACAAGGTGTGTTAACTGGATCTTCACAGTCCCATCCTTCAGGGCCGCCGTAAAAGTCGCTAACAAAGGCCGGAAACTTGAGATGGACTTCGCCATCACCAGGTGTATAGTCGTGCCACGCATCAATCGCAGCGTCCCAAGATTCGTTTGCATCAGCAGCTTTCCAGCGTATGTCGGGTGCAACTTTGGCGTTTGTAATGTTAATGTCGGTGCACTTGACCTCTTCCCATTTTGGTGTATCATCGTCACGAGCCCAAAGTCTAGTTGGGAAAGCACCGGTCGTGGCAGCCAGGAAAAGCAACGCTGCGTAAACCATCATTGCAAAAAGGTAGAAAACAGGCTAGAAAATAACAAAAATATAAAGCAACGAGTGAGTGGGTTGTCGAACGAACCACTGCTCAAAGAACAGTACGGCAAGGAATAACTGGAGCAAGGAAAAACGATGAAAGGTTTCCCGGTCCTGGAGCGAGCTTCGATGCTGGCACCGGCATATTAACATTGTCGCAAACATTCTATCTACACCGCCCTACTACAAGGCTACAGTACGAGCCGGCCATCCCGATTCGCCTCGCAATTTTGGCGTTGCGGTTACCGACAAATATTCTGGCCACATGTGTGCTGCAGTTGCTGTCATTGGTGCGGCTTAGCATTGCCGGCGGTAGATCGATGGAGTGCACGGTAGATCGGATGAGAAGCTTGAACAAACTAACGTCACATTCGGACCGACAACGCTATAAGAAGGGAACAGACCTTACGAACGGAGTCATTATCAAGGGTTACCTGGTGAAAGCCGCCCACGTGGTCGACTTAACTGGCTAAAGGCAAAGACGCGGCTAATTTACATTACACGTGTTCCTTCACTTTCTTTACATAAAATTTTAGAAGTTCGCTTTGACGGACAAGCATCTTGCCGTGTTATATTTTCACAGTAGCTAAGCGAGATCCGAATCTAGACGCCCTGCGTATTTTTATTAGCAATAGCTTATAGAAGCTGGGGATGAAATCGTGGACTAGGATGCCCTCAAGTTGCCACACATTTCTCCGGCTGTCTGTTGACATTTAAATTGGCTGCGTGATCACAGCTGTCACTTGTACCTTGGGTAACTGAACAGGTTAAAAGGAAAGAAGAGCTTCCAAGCCTTGAGAAATTCTTAGCAACTATCTTACACTTAAACACATGATACGCAGTGAATTCAGACCCTAGGCCCTTTATCATCCAGCCTATGTTATAACAGCCAATTGCACTGGCAGTACACTTTCTTCATCACGCCCAAACAACCTGGGATACCGAGTGCCGCGAAAAGCCAAACCTTGGCCAGTACCGACTTCCTTTACATCATGCCTTCGACTTTGATGTTTTCCAAGCTGTAAGTCTCTCTTCTTCGACTAGCCTAGCGCGAATACAGATATTGACCAAGATGCAGCATCAGCCTTGTCCTCCTAGTCTTCTTGCAATGCCGATCGATATCGGCATCAGGATGCACCCAAGTAAGCTGCCAAGTGACCGTCTGCGCCACGAGCCCCGATGATGCGTACAATGTAGCCAGTCTCGGCCTGGTTGGTATCATGGGACCTGACTGCGCGAGTTGGCAACCGGGCTCACCAACGAACGCGGGCCAGGGCGCTTGCGCCGCGGGCCTTCAAACGTTCACCGGCAGTTTCAACGTCTGGCGCGCCTGGACTGCGCATGGCGGCGACTACTCGGCCACGTTCGCGCAATGGGGCAACTTCATAGGTGCTAGCTGCACGGGTGACAAGATTGTCGACTGCAATCCCTCGTCTGGCCAGTACCCCAACCCGGTGAACGGGAGGTGTCAAACGCAGCAATGGTTAGTTCCGTGGCCTCCCGGACGCCTTGTACTGATCGCTAACTTGTTGCAGTATTCTCGACAAGTCGTGCTGATTGATTGCGGGAAGAGGGATAAAATAACCGTAACAACATCCAACACAGAACTAAAAAGATAGAGTATGATAGTTAAGCCGACGGCAGTCTTGTAAAAATTATTAAAGCCAGCACCGCAGTGACCGTTGTCAGTGCACACTATCAAAGTCTAAAGATGTGTCAGATTGCCTTTGAACTCCCTAGATACTTTCAGGTCCGAAACTCGATCCGAGACGTCCCCAAGGGGACGGAACCGCCAATGACACGCTCCTTCAGACCTGACGGAGGCCGAAGTAGCCTCAATTGGTGAGGATTGGGATGTGGCGTGCGTTCCGGCACCTACACGACTCATATTGTACTGTAGCTTGGCACTTTGCTGCTAGGCCTGTAACGGTCTGCCAACACGAGTTTTGGGTTTGAACACAGCATTAAAGTCACTGGTCGGCTTCCAGGCGAGGTCTTTCAACGCCTACTGGATATTTAAACCTTAGCAGTCCGGCGAGCTCAAAAATAGCAGTTAATAACTGCTATATTTTTGACAGCTGCCAGTGGTGACTAGAATTGGATGAAACGGCAACGGCGTTGGCCGGCCCAGTTTTGGGGGTCGCTTAGCTATTTTTAAATCCTTTGAACGATAATTAAGTTCAGTCGAGTAGTCACGAAGCCTTTTTGGCCCTCTTATTCCTCATGTGGATGCTAAAAATTTTAGTAACCTTAATGCTGCTCTTGATATATAAAGTGGAAAGCTGGCCCTACCACTAATTTCATTCCAGGGTTCTTGTTATCAAAAACAATAAAAACTCGATTATCACTCCATTTCATTGCTATCCTACTTTTAAATATTAACCCCTTTACGAGAAATCATGAAGGTACGTTTGGGAAAGTTCCAAATACGATAAATAAAAAAGAAATAGGAAAGCACATAACATACTGACCTCACACTTCTGTCCACCAGTTTCTGGGAATCCTCGTTACGGTCGCCGCCGTGGTCTCCGCCCGGAGCTGTCAGCTTACTTGCAAGAGCAGCGCCAAGGGCGCTTCTGACGGTGGCGTCACAAGCACCTGTGCCGGTCTAGGCATGAGCTGCGCGGAAGGCACGGGCTTCCTCGAATGCATCCTAAGCAAGAACTCATCGACGACGCCATCGCAGTGCGGCTTCTGCAGCTGCATCAATTCTACAATTGATTAAACAGGTTGAAAGAGACGAGGAGGCGGGGTTATTTGTTGTTGGGAAATCAAGTTGTTTTTTTTTCGTTATATATTTCATCCTTGAGTGCTTGAATAAGATTTCCATTTAACTCTGATTCGCCAGCTCAGTTGCTGTCGTAACCAAATTGCCACATAGGCGTTACATATGTTGAACACAACTACCAAACGACTAGAAAACAACAATCTCAGTCTTGAGACTTCTGTCTTGTCTGAAAAACACAAACTCCTGCATATGTTGGTCCTCCCAATACTCCTGCGAGAACACGCCTACCCGCACAAACTCAAGCTGACCGCCCCCTTCTCTCTCCGTCAGCACCAAACCCTGGTCAATCACCAGCTTGACGCCTTTATCCATCCGGTCTAGCGTGCCCTCGCCCCAGGGACTGTCGCAGGGGTGGTCGTTTGTCCTTTTGGTCCGCAGAATCAGGGCCAGCCAGAGCTGCCTGCCCCACAGCTTCACGCTGCTGTCGTCCGAGTACCACCACGTCTTGCCTCCGCCGGGATACCCATACTCTGATGGCTTTGGTCTCCCGGTCCACCATTTGCAGCGAAATGTGGGAGCGGAGATGGAAATGCGACCCCTGATGGAGGGCACCGCTGCGTTATCCCTCGGCTGGATCGCAGGCGGCGCCGTCACGTCGATCACATCGGCCACCACTGTCCTGTCGGTACTCCATTTCTCCGCGTCTCTACCATGTTGGTGTGTGGCACTAGGGATAAATAAGAACAGCACTGGGCCGTCGATGCTCGCCCAGCTCCAACTTGGTGCGCGCTTCCAGTACTCTGCCAGCCGCACGCAGCTGTGGCTCTTGTATTGGCTGAGCCCTGATATCCAGAGCAGGTCGTGCGGCAGCATCTGTCTCCAGTGGCCTCCGATGCTGTGTAGTCCCGTGTATGATGCCAGTGCCTCGACGATGCCGTTGACTGCTGCCAGCTTGTCCGACCCAAACGTCAGGCTCAAGCGCGAGTATTTGGCCACGAGAGCCCACCATCGAGAGTGGAACGAGGGGTAGTTCTTGGCGTCAATGTTGTGAATATTGGAGTACTGTAGACAAAGCTCGTTGAAGTCGGCTTTGTTTGTTTCGATCCCGAAATGATGAGCTTCCTCCATGCGGTCACTGTCCGCAAGCCGTTCCCAGCATGCAAAGTCCTTTGCTTTTCTCTCGAGACAAGACCACTCAATACCCGAGTGGCAAAAGGACACAGTCCGCGGCGACAACAGATCCTCTTGAAACACCCATGCGCGGGTGTCGAGCGGTCTAGAGTCTGGCTCGGTCTCTGGCTTCTCAGCCCGCGCATATACCTCACTGCCGGCCCTCCTCGAGATGTTGCAGTCTTGGTGCGACAATGGCGTGCGCTTCACAAAACACCCTTCCAAACTGTTGCTCGAGGCGGTCGCAGCGATAGTGCAGACAGACCTGCGGTAAATCTGGCCCATGATGGCCGACTGCTGTGCCCAGTCATCGGCCGAGTCCTGCACAATGCAGAGTGAATCAATCCAAACGTGCTCGTAGCCGAGACGCAACGTCACCTCGACCGCATCCCGGAACGTCTTGGGCAGGCGCTCGACGGGCACACCTCTTGTCAAATCGTTTTTGGTTGCTGCCGTGAGCTTGAGCACGGAGGCGCCTCCCCAGCAGTGGCTGAGCGTTGTGTAGGACAAGAGCGGTCGTCGGCGTGTTGCTCTCTGCGGAACGGCCACCACGCGGACTATTCCCGGAGTGCCGAGGTACAGCAGCCTCGCTGGGCTTCTGCCGACCCCTTCTTGGCTGCGACGACATTTTTCGTGCTTCTCGAGACAGTTACGCAGCCAGAACCTCGCATAGGTCATGGTCCCGTCGCCTGCCGTCGTCAGATCCATTCCATCCAGATCGCGCAAGTCTTTGTACTCTTGCTCTTTTCCAGGGTCGGGACCATATCCCATGAGCGTTATCTGGGCCTTGAACTCCCTGATCCCATAGCCATCGATCGACAGGGTCTGCATACGTGGCCATGGCCCATGGCTGTACCTATCGTCATGCAGCCTCAGCACGAATCTTTCCAGCAACGGTCGAGATGGGTCCCAATCTTGGTACTCGAGCGACTTGGGATGTGGCGGCTTGCGGTACTTCCATTCGTTTACGATTATGGAGCACAGATGGCATCCTCCAGCAGCGCTTGTCTCGAGCTCAGCCAAGCCGAGATGGCGGAGCTCGGAATGATGCAGATATCGAGTCCAAGGCGCCGGACTATGAGGGTCGGATGTCCCGCTTATCTCCCGAGCTAGGTGTTGGCAAGAGCTGCATAGAGTGTGTAGAACAACCTTGGTCTTTGCCTGTGCGTCGGACGAGTCGACATATATCGGTTTAGAGTCAGCCATGTTGATTGTTGCTTTTTGCTCTTGATAGGGAGGAGGTCACGCGGGGCAAATGGATGATATACTGCTTGTAGAGGAGGCCGCCTGTCCAGAACTGGTAGGGATCATCGAGCTGAGGCACAGTCGTTCAGCTTGCCTTGGCATTCCTCGTCACGATTCAAGATGCTTTGAGCGTTTTGGCGCAACATACCACCAGGCGGCCTATTGAGTCGACGATGGAAAGATGCAGATAGGTAGATACTTTATTGGTTGCATATAGCTCCTAGCCGCCGATAAAAAGTTGCGGTTGATGGCCCCCAAAATAGACTGAGCTGAATCTGTTCCCGCGACGGGATCTCCCGCAAACTTCAGCTTCGTCAATGTGGGGAGCAAGCATATGCACAGTTGAACGCAGTCTAGCAAGCGATCTTGTTGGTGTATTGCATATTATTTATGGGCTTTGGTACTATAGCTGCCCAACACCCACGCAGTTCAAATGATAGAGTGTCTGCTGTCTGCCGAGTTCTCCTGTTGGTGCTGATTTTGGCACAGAGGGATGGCTGCCCCCGAATCTCAACAGTCTGCGGCGTACTGCCACACCACATCTGATCCTTCCGAGGCCACGATATGATCTAGATCCCTGCTGAAAAGTCCCGAAGGCACAGATTAAGGTCAACGCCGCTTGATTGCTGCTGCTCACGGCGAATCAGTTCCCAAGTCTCCCGCTGTCATCACTCCCAAGTCTTCGAGGCCGCCGTCCGAATCATCATCGTCGTCGCCACCCATCAAGTCAATGACCAAGACAGACCCAGAGCTCAGGGTGTCGAGCTGGAACCCGGCCTGCGCAAGCTCGGTGCTGTCAAAGACGCAGCCCGCGACGTCGATGCCAATGTCGGCCTCCTTGAGCGCGAGACACACGAGTCGAAAGTGCTCGTGATGCACATCCTCCAAGTCACCCTCGCCGCTGTCAAAGATCAAGACGAGGTTGCCGTGGACGAGGCAGAAGGAGTCGCTGCCGGTCGCATGCTGTTTCAATGCTGCCGTCAACTGGGCGGGTTGTGTCTTGGCGCTGATTGCGAGGCGGGTGAAAAGCCGCCCCTGCAACAGGGCCTTTGCCACTGCCGGGTCGGACGGGGAAAAGATGCTGACGTTTGGCGGCAGAGTTGGTGCCTGTTGAAGCGACATTGTGGCGGGCGTGTTTAGTAGGGTGTCGCACTCGCCCTTGCACTCGCACGCAACCTAAAAAATCTGCTGGTGCGCAAAAGAGAGAACATCACGTGTCGCTGCTTACTGTGAGATTGCGCTTCGTCGGTCCGACTGTTGGTCACGTGCCTCCCTAAAGGCCTTTATCCAGGCAGCAAACATTGGCTTTGTACCAGGCACCTGCAAATCAGACAATGACCTCCAGACTAGTAATCTCTTTTGTCTCTACAGCTAAAAGGTCAAGTCTTGGACCATTTTATTCAAATGAACAATGGCCTCTACACTTCTCATTGTCCAAGACGATGACGTACCGCATCGTACCATGACCAACTTTGTTATAAAACCAGCACCGACAACCACCGTTCAGACTCTCCATCTCTGTCTAGAACCACAATCACAACCTCATTCAGCATCATCGCAGCTTCCAGCAGTCTTCCAACATATATAGCTCTCACGCATCATCAACATCCATCATGCACTCCACCCTGCTCGCCTTCGTCCTCTTCAGCCTGACCCTTGTCACGGCCACCAGCAGCATCGTCCCCCGTCACGTCAAGATGATAGACCCGCCACAGGACGCGTTTGACAACCAGGAATGGGGCGACCTTAACCCGCTTGGCCCTGACGGATCCAACTACCCTTGCCGCCCTCGCAAAGGCTTCACGCTCAAGGTCAAGGGCAGCCCCATGAACATCGCCATCGGTTCCAAGAAGGAGGTCACGTTTGAAGGCAGGGCTGTTCACGGAGGCGGCTCTTGCCAGTTCTCCCTTGCCAAGACCCATCAGCCGAACAAGGAGTCCAAGTTCTACGTCATCAAGTCGATCGAGGGCGGCTGTCCCAAGAAGAACTTTGAGGGCAACCTCGAGGAGGGCGAGAAGCCTGACGTTTACGACTTTACCATTCCCAACGATTTTGAGCCTGGCGACTACACCCTGGCCTGGACTTGGATCAACCGCATCGGCGGCCAGCCCGAGTACTACATGAACTGCTCGCCCATCAGGGTCACCGCTGGAGCCAAGTCCAGCCTGCGCCGTCGCACCCATCGGCAGAAGCCTGTTGAGAAGCCTCTGGAGAGGCCCTTCGGCAACACCACAGAGGCCGGCAATATTACAGAGGCCTTTGCGCCGGGCGAGAATAATTCGTCGGGCTTGGACAAGTACCCCCGGGTCTTTATGGCTAACCTGGGCGAGGTTTCCGGCGGATGCACCACCAAAGAAGCCTTGACGAAGAGAATGGCTATCGCTTTCCCCCACCCCGGAGACAATGTAGAGCGTCCCAATGGGAAGGAAGAGCTATTCAAACAGCCTTGTGATGGCAACCCGCAGAACAAGAAGGCTTAGGTATGTCGCAAGCGATTTCCTCAGTTTTCCCCTTATTTTCACATATAGACTATAGGTGTGTGCACCTGGCAATTAAATATCTACCCTCCTTACCAATTTATAGTGCTGTTGATTCTTTCGTTATCGTGTTCTAGTTCGTGATCGCTTTGTCGCATTCGTATTCGGTGCGAATATCAGGGGTTTCGTGTAAGATTCTGTCAAAATCGCTAAACGAATACGATTTCACTACCATAAAAGCAGTCCTGGCGGCGAAAGAAGACTCATTGAATCTAATTTCGACATAGACAATTCAACCTCAACACAGACAATTCAACATGTCAAAGCCTCAGAAACTCTCCTCCGATATGGGCATCGCCCTTCGCCGCGACATGACCTTTGAGAATGTCCTGCACAAGGGCAGCTCAGCCACTACGGGCGGAGTGAGTGCCATGCTTGGCAAAGACCATGAGGCTTCAAAGGCCGCAATCAACGAGTACTTTCAGCACTGGGACGGCAAAGCAGCCAAGGACGAGACCGCCGAGGTGCGCGAAGCAAGAAAGGCCGACTACGCCACTTTGACGAGACAGTAAGACGCCATGTAATAAATAACCCGTCTCGGATGACCGGACTGACACTCTTCTCCCAGGTACTACAACCTCGCAACCGACTTCTATGAGTACGGGTGGTGCCAGTCCTTTCATTTCTGCCGCTTCGCACATGGCGAATCCTTCGCCTCGGCCATTGCACGCCACGAGCACACCCTCGCCCACCACATCGGCATCCAGAAAGGGATGAAGGTGTTGGACGTGGGCTGCGGCGTGGGAGGGCCCGCGCGCCAAATGGCCAAATTCACGGGTGCCAATATCACGGGCATCACCATAAATGAATACCAGGTTGAGCGTGCGACTCGGTACGCCGAGGTCGAGGGTCTGAGCCGGCAGCTGCAGTTCGTGCAAGGGGATTTCATGGCGCTGCCGTTCGAAGAGGAGACCTTTGACGCCGTCTACGCCATCGAGGCCACGGTACACGCGCCAGTGCTGGAGGACGTCTATAGACAGGTGTACAAGGTTCTGAAGCCGGGCGGCGTGTTCGGGCTGTATGAGTGGGTCATGACGGATGCGTACGACGACAACGACCTCAGGCACAGGGAGATCCGCCTGGCCATCGAGCAGGGCGACGGCATCGCCAACATGCAGACGGCCAAGACCGCCGTGGCGGCCATCAAGGCGGCCGGGTTCGAGCTGCTCGAGTACGAGGACCTCGCGCAGAGCACCGATGGCGGGAACTCGCCCCGGGCGCCGTGGTACTGGCCTTTGGACGGGAGCAGCTGGCGGTGTGCGAACACGCTGGGCGACGTACTGGGGACTTTCCGCATGACGCCGGCAGGAAGAACTGTGGCTCACGTTGCTCTGGCTGTGCTGGAGGCCCTCAGGTTGGCGCCACCAGGAACCAAAAAGACTGCCGACAGCCTGGCAGAGGCAGCGGATGCCTTGGTGCAGGGCGGCAGGGAGGGGCTGTTTACTCCCATGTGGCTCATGGTGGCCAGGAAGCCAGCGAACGCTGCGGAGTATTAGTTAGTCGTACGGACGACGGGAAGAGGCGTATTACGTACCAGCGATCCAATATAATTCCTGCTTTTCATCACGCTGTTCTGTGACCAACCAAATGCACCCGGAAGCATGCAAAGGCGACTAATGATTTCAGCTGCAAGGTTCAAAACCTCTAACCAAGAAAACCGGCGAGCTTCAGTCGCATTGCCACGTCAAATGATGCCCAAAAAGCAATGGGATTGGCCGCTGTAAAGGGAGAACTTCCTGTTCCAGTCGGGTAGCATTACTCGGAGAACGGAACCTCTCTGCACGAGGACATGGAAGCCGCCATAATACGCTTTACGTTCCATCAGGTACAGTCATACTGCTGCTTACTCCACCAGGGCGGCTACCAAGGCACGATGACGAGTTCCCCGCGTTCTCACGGGAGTGCAGCTTGGCGATATAAGATTACCCCTCACATCGTTTCTGGGACCCGTTGTGACTTTCCCCGGATTTACCCCAGATGGTACCTGGCTGTTCTTGGCATGGTCCCCCTCCCTTAATATCTCCAGGACAAAATCGGGTCTAGAGCTAACGGCGACATGCAAAAGAGGCCATATACCGAGGCATGGAGAGAGGGGAGATCGCGGTCTCACTCTTCATTAGGAGGTGATCGACATCTCTGTCCAGCAGTCTCCATCAGCTTCCTATCCTTGACGGGTCCGAACAAGCCAAGATCCCTCCTGCAATATACCCTCACTACCGGTGGTGTTGCATCCAGGGGGGCGCTAGTGATTTGCTATTGCACTCCTATTCCCCGCAAATCTCCCTGATCTCACATGTGAATATTCCGTACGCAGACGCATGACCAGCTCGCTTAGAGGGCTTCTCACGTTGCAACACTCCACGTCCAAAGAAAGAAACGAGGGACAACGCGGGGAGGATCGGGATCCTCCTAAAAATCGAAAATGGCCTTCACTCGAACACCGTAACTCATCTATAAAAGGCTGGCGTTTTCCCCCCAGATGGCCTCGATATCTTGAAGAGCAGCAAGACAAAGCATCAAGACAAAGCCTCAAGACAAACACATCAGATCATCTTTCAAGCACAACTACCGCCAACATGCAGTTCAAGACCGTCCTCGTCGCCACCTTTGCCGCCGTCGCCTCGGCTCAGGACATCTCCCAGATCCCCATCTGCGCTGTACGTTGGCTCCTCAACAGCCGGCAGCTAGCTACATTCACTGACTTTCACTCTCTTAGCTTGGCTGCTTCCTGAGCAACTCCGGCCTCAGCGGATGCGCCAGTGTCCTGGACTTTGCCTGCTCCTGCGCGTAAGTCTTGACATTTTGAATTTTCCCTTGGGCCTAGACTGATATTGCACAGCTCGACTGCCTACTTTGACGCTGTCGCCCAGTGCGCCACCAGCTCCTGCAGCGTCGCTGACCAGGAGCGCACCCTGACCTGGGCCCGCAACACCTGCGCCTCCGTCGGCGTTCCCCTGCCCAACTAAGCAGTCACAGCTGGAAATGATGAGGATAAAGGAATTCTGATGTATATATTGATCAATACGACATCTGAAATGTGCCCAAGTTACCCGATGACATGTGCGTAGACTGGAATTTCTAATTGGCAAGTAGTGCAAAAACGCAAAGTTACTATTATTAGATAAATGTAGTTACTAAGACCAAACTGCAGACTGCTCCATCCTCCAGCAAAACCCTTACTCATCCCACATGACGCGCATCGTGACGGGGAAGGGGAACAAGCCACTCCAGTCCTCACGCATGTAGACGTAGAAGCCACCGGGGCGCGCCACCTTCTTAAGCTCTCCCTGCGGCCCGGGGACCCTCCTGACGTTCTTGCGCCGGAACAGGCACCGGAACATCTCCGTAATGGCGACCTGGCTGGCGTTCCTACCCAGGCACGCGTGCGGCCCGACGCCGTAGTGTATGTACTTCTCAGCCGGCCGGTGGGGGTTGACCAGTTCCGGGTTGGGGAAGTGGTTGGGGTCCCGAGCGGCGTCGACCTGATGAGTGTTAGCAAAGCCGAGACGTCGAGGGGTGGGGGATAGGTGGAAGTGACACATACAAACGAGACAAACACGCGGTCGCCTGCTTTGACCGGAATCTGACGGCCGTCATCCTCAAACACAACATCGTCGACGGCAGCCTCCCGGTAGGAGCCAAATGTGCCGGCAAGTCTGATTCCCTCCATGGCGTAGCCGAGGAGAAGAGCATCTGTCTCGGCAGTCGAGGGCTGCTTGGCAAGTTGGTGAAGCGCCGGAATGTAGTCCTTGCCGGCGGGAGACAGGTAGAAATCGACGGCTTGCGCAAACTAATGATGGTCAGTAGATATTCCCAGACCCAGAATACGAACCACTTACCACCTGAGCCTGGTTAGGAACCATGGCGCCCGCAGTGGGCACAACATGGCTCCACGCGATATCATAGTCGGTCAGTCCCGCCGACTTCAGCCCCTTGACCATAATCTTTCCGTAGATAGCCATGGGATCATCCTTTGCCGGCTTGCCCACATACATGCCCCTGGACCACGGGATCTTGTTGACGAGCTTCACATTGGCCTCGACCAGCTTTCCAAGCTTCTGGCAGACCTCGCGTGTCTTTGTTCGCAGGGGAAACGACTTGACCGGGTCGAGATCAAAGAAGATTGTGGTGAAGATGGCGGCCAGGATGCCGTACATCTCCTGCTCAGAAAAGACGCCCTTGGGGTTCAACTTGGTCTTGAGCGGGAGACCAAACACACGGCTGGCAAAGTGAACGTGCACCATGTTGCCAACGTCCCGGATGATGTCAACGTGGCGCTGCTTGTTGTTGCCCAGGACGTAGCTCTTTTCCACGAGCAGCTCCTCCATCATGCTAGCATAAAAGGCCTTGACCGCGCCGTCCCACCCCTCCTTGTACAGCTGAGCAGCCATGCACTTCCTCTGACCAGCGTGAAGCGGGTCGTCACCCGACAGCATAAATTTCATGCCGCCTTCGCCCATCAGGTAGCCAAGACCCTCGTGCCAGGTCACCTTGTACTTATCCTGGGTTGCGAGGATGTACTTGGCGCCACCGTACGATGTGATGTTGACGCGCGGCGGGATGTACTTGGGAGCCGAAAAATCGAACTGGTCGGCGCGGCCAAGAGCCTCCAGAATGCGCTTGTTCTCAGACGGGACGACCATGGGGTAGTGGGCGTAGACCGAGTTTTGCTTGAAGTGGTTGGGGAAAGCACGGATGAAGAGCTTGTAAAAGACACAGCCGTGGTTGACGCTCAGGTCGTAGTCGGCCTCCTTGTAGCCCCAGTTGGTCAGGTTGCGAGGAGTGAAATCGGTTGTGTAGAACCTGTCTCCACGGACAAGACAGACAGCATCCGAGAGCACGACACGGCTAATGGTGTAGGTGGGTGCGATGCCAACACCGGGAACCATGGGCTGCTTGTCCTCCTCTGCGACCAGGCCGGGGTACAACTCGACGTTGTCGGGGTGGTCATACAGCCGGCGGAGAGACTCGGCAACACTGGGGTCAGAGTTGATGTCCTCGAAGGTGGCGTACGGCTTGAGGTGGAAGTGCTTGCGGAATTCGTTCAGACCGGCAAGGTTCCATTTGCGGCCCTGAATGATGCCCATGGTTTCGACGACCTTCATGGCCTGGGGCACGTTCCTAGCGCCAAAAGCACCTGCAACGTCCTCGACAGCCTCTGAAATGCAGCCGACAAGATCATCGTCGTTGAATTTACCATTCAGGCCGCGCTTGAAGCCGCCGAAAGTCCTCTGGCCTGGGTCGGGGTGTGTCATCTGGTCCATCTTGGCGAATCCCTTCCACATCTCCTCGGGCTTGACCTGGTCTGCCGGCTTGCCAAAGATGGCCTGGAACTGGGCATCGACAAACTTGCTGTCCTTCTCCGATATGCACGAGTGCCAGCGGTAACACATGTTGAACTCAGCCGAGACGGCGTTGCCAGTTCCACGCTCGGCGCCGTCTGCAGTCCCTACATGGGCGCCAGCATCCTGACGGGGATCGAGGGTCCAGGTGGTGTCGCAACGGTTGAGCTACGGTTGTCAGCCAGTGCCAAAATTGCAGCAATTTGAGGGGCGACTTACATTGACAATGTTCCGCACATAATCCACCAGCGTGATGTTGATGTAGAGTCCCGACGTCACCAGCCTGGCCGTTTGGAACAGGTCGTTGTCGTACTTTTTCCACGCCGCCTCCTTTTTCTCACCCTCGAGGTTGGCAGCAGGCTTGGTGAACTTGCCACCCTCGTTGATGGCAGCCAGGTTCTCAGCCACATGGTTGTGGAACCTGTTGAACATGATGAGGAGCACACTGACACCGGGCGGCATCCCGCCGAGGCGCTTGTCAGCGTAGCAGTCGGGCTTCATGCGGCCGTCCTTGAAAGTCCGGATGGAGTCCTGCATCTCCTGGCTGTTTCCATAAAGGGGGGCCAAGTCCAGGTATGACGATGACTTGTTGGTGTTGATATCGGTAGGATCGGTCCAGAAGATGTCGTGGATGATGATGGTAGCCCAGTACCACAAAATGGACGACACATTGTTGGGGTGCTTGCGGTATGTGCTGGGAGTCCGTCCCATAATGGAGTCAAAGATGAGCCCCGGGTCCGGCAGAGCACCAGGCGGCGGGACGGTGGCGACTACAGAACGCGCATAGCGTGTGTTTGCGGCGCCCAACCGGGGGTTGAAGGGGTTCTGTAGGTTGTTAGCGAGAGGTAAACAGAAGTTTCTGTCCGGCACTTACGTTGAAGGATCCGTCCGGCGTCCGGTACGCATGCTCCGGGCCAAAGTAGTTGAGCGGCGGATGCTCCAGGCTTCCCCAAAGCTCTTCCAAAAGCGAGTTGGTAAGCTCCAGGCGCTTCTTGGAGTCGGAGGGAAGTCTGGCGACAAGCTGCATGACCCTCTCCATCATCATGGTCTTGTCGTCCTTGAGCTTCTCCCCCTTGAGCTTTCCCTTGACCATCTTGACCAGCGTTTGCACATCTGTGATTGTTAGTCATGTAAACCTATGGGGGAGATAACCACTCACCATAACCACTGAGGTGCTTTAGATCCTGGCCGAGTCCTGTGAGCTTCTTCTCCGTAGGGTAAGTTCCGTCGCCGTTCTGGGTAGGCAAGGGGCGGTTGGACATTTCCTTGAGCTTCTTCATAGCGTTTTCCTTGACAGGCTTGGGCTTCTCTCCCACAGGGGGCAGTGGCCCGCTGTGAGGGTCAGCCTGGTAGCTGCCATTTCTCGTTGACTGCCCGTAGCTAGAGCTCTTGCGACTTTGCGACTCCTTGGAAGCCATGATTGCAGGATGCTGTTGCAGGAAGACAGAGAATCAGAGCTCACAAAGTGAGTCGGCAGCCCGTGGTTTTCATTCCAAAATCGCAGCCGCACTCGGGCGGTTGTCCAACGCAACTCTCCCCATGCAGTCGACGCCCAGACGCCATTGAAGGCTACATTTTTTTCCCTTGATCCTGATAGTCCTGCAAAGCAAATACACGTCTTTCCACGTTTGACACGGCTTCAGCCAATCGAGCGGGCGAGTAGCCGCGTCAGAGGCTTGGAAGCGCGCCACGGAATGCATGTTCTGGCTCAGCTTCCTGGAACTGGTATGGTGGGCCAGGACGGCCCGATATGTGGACGGCTGCTAGGTTGGTACAATTGCTGCTTTTTGATCTTGGCTCCAGCCACAAGGACCGGACGTCATTTTGGGACGCCATTCAGCATGCGGCTTGTAATCAAAAGTTGGCAAGGCAGTGGTAAATCATCCCTAGCCTCCACAAGCCGCATGATCCGAACTTTCATCTCATACAGGGGATACCGCTGCTCCATGAGGAGCTCTCGCTCGGCCGCGATTTACAGAGTTTCGGACACCCCGCAAAGAAGACGTGGTAGACTAAAAGCATCCGATGTTATACTGACCCAGCAGACCTAGGGTAAACTTAACCAAACACTGCCTCGGTTCCACGCGGGAATAATGGTGCCGATAGCACATACTTCGTGGTAAGGGTAAAATATCGCCTCCCAACGCAATGCCGTGTATTTTTGATAGGTGTAGATAGTGGCCCTTAAGCCAAATGAGGTAAAAAGTTTGGGAACACCTCCTTTTGTTTATTTATCTAATACTTCGTGGTAAAGGTAAAATATCGCCTCCCAGCGTAGTACCTTGTATTTTTTGTATGTACAGTGTAGATAATAGCCCCTAAGCCAAATGAGGTAAAAAGTTTGGGAACACCTCCTTTTGTTTATTTATCTAATACTTCGTGGTAAAGGTAAAATATCGCCTCCCAGCGTAGTACCTTGTATTTTTTGTATGTACAGTGTAGATAATAGCCCCTAAGCCAAATGAGGCGAAAAGTTCGGAAATGCCTTCATTTATTTATTTTTCAAATCCTTCGTGGTAAAGGTAAAATATCGCCTCCCAACGCAATACCTTGAATTTTTTAATAGGTGTAGATAGTAGCCCCTAAGCCAAATGTGGTGAAAATTTTAGAAGTACCTCCGTTAATATCTTTATTTTTCTATTACTACCCAGAATAGTATAGCTTTATGCAGACTTTTTGAAAAAAGGCACCTAACAGGAGTGCGAAATAATAGCGCAGGAACCATAGTACTCTCTATCTTACTTCGCTATGCAGGGTCTGGAGCCGACAGCGAGTAATGATGGGACTGGAAGCGTCTTCGATTGCCGTCGTTAAATAGTCGGCCAAGATCGTCAAACTTGGGATAAAGGATGCAAAGTATTTGCGGTTGCCTAAAGTCTTGCTTTGCCCTTTCAAGCAGTCTGTGTTTTCGTTAAGTGCGTGCAGACACGACACAATGAAGATCCAGGCGATAATAAGCAATGTGCTTGCTGGCCTGTTGTGCCTCATCGCCCACTGCCTAGCGGCCGAAGTCAGGGTACACGACAGCTCGTTTACGCCGGATTACGTCCTTGTGGCGTCGGCGCAAAACATCTCCATCAACTGCCAGTCACGCTACTCGGTCGTCTTCAACGAAACATCCCCGGGACCCCTCCTAACACTCAAGGAGAATCAGACCACATGGATTCGCGTCTACAACCACATCCCCGACGAGAACATCACGGTGCACTGGCACGGCCTTGCCCAGAAAGCCGCGCCTTTCTCCGACGGCTCCCCCCTCGTCAGCCAGTGGCCGATCGGGCCCGGCAGGTTCTTTGACTACGAGGTTCGACCCGAGCTCGGCGACGCGGGCACATACTTCTACCATAGCCACGTCGACTTCCAGGCGGTCACGGCACACGGGCCCTTGATCGTGGAGGATACAGATAAACCTCCGTTTGAATACGAAGAGGACATTGTGATAGGGGTCACCGACTACTTTCCCAAGAGCGACAAGGAAATCATCGACGGCCTGCTGGCGAACCCATTCAAGTGGTCCGGCGAACCCGAGGCCGTTGTTTTTTCGGGCCGCTCGGGCACCAAGTCCTTCTCTGATGCCGAGGACGACTCGTGCAAACCCTATGTGATTAATGTCAAACCAGATACAACATACCGTATGCGCTTCATCGGCGGCACGGCACTGTCGCTGGTCGTGATGGCGTTGGAGGGTCATGGCAACTTGACCGTCATCGAGGCGGATGGTTCCTATACCCAACAGGCAACGACTGATCGAATGCAGTTGGGCTCGGGGCAGCGGTTCAGTGTTCTCCTACACACGAAAACGGAAGATGAACTTGCCCTCGACCCTGACAAGACGCAGTTCTGGATCCAGTACGAGACAAGAGGGCGTCCCACCAACGTGACTGGATGGGCGCTGTTGCAGTACCAGACTTCCACAGGGGCTTCGTTGCCTGACAGCCTGCCGAATCAGCACGTTGCCGAGATTCCCGAAGTCGTTAGTGACTGGATGGAGGGCACTTTGCAGCCCCTGCAGGAGAGTGTGCGCCAGCAGTTCCCGAAGCTGTCTGAGGTAACGCGCACAGTGTATATCCAACTAAACCAGATGTTATCCGACGGAAACGTAGTCAACGGAAGTGCCAATGGCACTTTGGAGTGGGTGTAAGTGAGAATGACCGTTTCTTCTTGTGGACACGCTAACAACCATCAGCCAAAACGATCTTCCATGGCAGGAATCGACCATGGCGATAGCACGCAAGCCCCCTGTCCTCGTCAGCATGCTCACGTCGGGCCTAACGCCCTCGCTGGAGGCCGCGCGCGCCAACAATAACTGGGACCCGACAACTCACACATTTCCGGCCGAGGTGGGGGAGGTGCTCGACATCGTCTGGCAAAGCAACTCTGGCCCGCTGAAGGGGTGGGAAAACCACCCAATGCACGCGCACGGCAAGCACTACTTCGACCTTGGCAGTGGCAACGGCACCTACGACCCTGTGGCCGAGGACGCCAAGCGCTACGCCGACGGCACCTTCGTTCCCGCGCTGCGAGACACGACCGTGCTCTACCGCTACGCGGCCAAGGGAGAGGCCTTCCACACCGCCGGCTGGAGGGCATGGCGCATCAGAGTGACGGAGGAGGACGTGGGGGCTTGGATGTTCCACTGCCATATTTTGCAGCACATGATAATGGGCATGCAGAGCGCGTGGGTTTTTGGAACGGCCGCCGAGATACAGAAAAAGTACCTGGACAACCCTTACATCAGCGGTTACTTGGACTATGGCGGCGACGCTTATGGGAACTCGACAGATGACCCTTTGGTGGTGGAGCATTTCTCGTGAGGAAACAAAAAGAGGCGTTGTGGACGTCGTGTTGTGATTTGTTCGGGCGGTAATATAATTCAAGCCATGCAGGCTGCATGAAATTTGGATCAGTGTAACATAGCGGGCGGCGAAAAGCAAGCTCCCCTCGCGGAGCCTTTAACTAGGAGTGTGGCAAGGGACTTTTTTTTTATGGCGTTGATGTCCGCATGGTTCCGTAGTTGTGCCGTGCCTTTTTGTGGCTGAGACAAGCCGCTTACGGATAGTGAACCATGCATCCTTGCGAGCTGGGAGATGCGACCTTGTTGTTGTCGGAGGCTGCTCCGGGGAGTGATAGTCTAGATACCTGCTGCCCTTGAGAGCTGGGCTGTCCCATCCTTCTCGACCCCGATGAGCAGTTGCGTGCCACCAAAAAAATAACTGTAGGTTGACAAGAAATGGAAAAGGACCATCTCTCACCAGGCTTCGCTGCCGAGGCCGGCAGGCCTGCTGAGACATCGCCCAAGAGAGAGCCCCGAACTCCTGCCGATTCGGCGCCGCCTGATGTCAAGATACCGTCGACTCAGCGAGCCAGCTATCGGCAACCGCACAAGCTAGTGCTATGCTTTGATGGCACAGGCAACAAGTTCCGTGGGGATGAGAGCGACAGCAACATCCTCAAGATATTCCGAATGTTGGACCGCACGGCAAGAGATCAGTGTAAGTCACTGGTGCGCACCACCCACATCTGAAGAAAAAAAAAACTGACATGCACCGCAGACCACTACTACCAGCGTAAGTCTCTCTCGCCCAAAATCCCACAAAGGCTCAGCTGACAGAAAACAGCCGGCATCGGCACATACGTCGTCTCCAACAACCTCTCGCACAACTCCATCAGGGGACGCCTCAAGGCCAACCTCCAAAAGGCAAAGGATAGCGCCATCGGGTCCTCGTTCGACCAGCACGTCGTGGGCGGCTACCGTTTCCTGATGCGCTTCTACTCCCCCGGCGACGACATATTCATCTTTGGCTTCTCGCGCGGCGCCTACATCGCCCGCTTCCTGGCCGAGATGCTCGACTACGTGGGCCTGCTGTCGCACGGCAACGAGGAGATGGTGGCTTTTGCGTGGCGCGCCTTTGCGCAGTGGCAGTGCCGCCGCGGCGGGGGCGGCGAGACGGACGGGGCCGAGGCGGAGCCGTTCACCGCCGAGACCAACACGGGCGCCGGGTCGGCCGGGGACGACAAGAACCAGGCAAAGATGCGCAAGAAGATGCACAAGGTCCAGAAGGAGATGGACAAGCACCGCATCAAGACCGAGGAGCTTTACTCGTTCCTCAAGGGGTTCCGAGAGACATTTTCCCGTCCCGTCAAGCGCATCCGCTTCCTCGGCCTCTTCGACACCGTCAACAGTGTCCCGCGCTTCGAGACGGCCTGGATGGAGCGCCACGGCTCAAAGTTCCCCTACACGGCCCGCACCTCGGCCAAGGTCATCCGACACGCCGTCAGCATCGACGAGCGCCGGGCCAAGTTCCGCCAGGATCTCATCTACCAGAGCAGGCGGTGCGACGGCGAGACCAACAAGGAGAACCGGCTGGAGCAGACGCTGCACCACATGCGTGAAAAGTACCGCGGGCACCGCCACAAACACTCTGCCGAGGTGCGGAGCAGCGTAGAAGGCTCCGAGGCAGAGGTTCCGCGCGGCCGGCGAGCGTCGCAACTGCTAGACGAGGAGCATCACGGCGACAACAACCACCAGCGGCACCTGTCACCGCGCATGTCGTCGGAGCACCCGGAGCGGTACCGCATGCGAAGCCAGAGCCGGTCGCGGTCCCAGGCGCGCTCCACCCGTGGCGGCGACGGCCTGGCCGACATCCCCGACGCGTCTGACGTCGAGGACGGCTACGACTCGGAGGACGAGGACCAGGACATTGACGAGATCTGGTTTTCGGGCGGGCACGGAGACGTGGGCGGCGGGTGGACGGTGCGGCCGGGCGAGGGCAACGCCAGCCATATCCCGCTGGCGTGGATGGTGCGCGAGGCGATGCGCGCGGGCCTGACGCTCGACATGGAAAAGGTGGTGAACATGGGCTGCGCGACGCCCAACTGCAACCACGGGCCGGCGCCGAGCCGCGTGCCCAACATCCGCATCAACAGCATCCCGCAGTCCAGCACGACGCTGACGTACGACGACGGCGAGACGGCCGTGGGCGGGCAGGGCGAGCACCACACGGCGCCCATCCACGACTCGCTGGCCTTCAACGGCGGACTGACCCACGCCGCAGTCCTGTCGTGGCGCATCATGGAGTGGCTGCCCTTCCGGCGCATGGACCTGCAGCCCGACGGCAGCTGGCAGCCGATCCGGTGGCCGCTGCCGCGCGGCGAGACGCGAGACATGCCGGCCGACGCGAGGATCCACGGGAGCGTCATCAGGCGCATGCGGGCCGATGCCAACTACCGCCCTGGCAACCTGATCGTGGGCGGCGGTGGGAGGGGACTGCGGAGGGCACCCGAGGAGCACGGAATGGGAGAGTGGGTGTGCGTAGGTGAAGAGGGCGACGAGATTGGGGAGGTTTGGGTCAAGAAGATGGGGCGGACATGTTCTTCATAGTATTTCTTTTTGACATGACTTTTATGTGCTTCAGACGATAATAATATTAATGATTCAACTGCTGCACACAACATCCATCCACACACCCATGCTAATATCAACACCAAGGCAATAACTCCTACCACAATCCCATATAATCAAGCGCCTAAATAACCGTGGAACACACGCTAATAGTCGTACATCACTGCCTCCCCCTCTCCTTCTCCTTCAACCTCGTAATCTCCTTGTCTTTGGACTGGCTGGTGGCTTCGACCTCCCGGATGCGCTCCCTAGCCGTACTACGGTCCTGCAGGCGCCCCTCGCGCTCAGTCTTGAGCTTGCCCTCCAGCTCCCTCAGCCGCAGGATCCACTTGGGGTCAGTCTCGGACATGCTGGTTGTCAGCTCAGGCCGCGCCGCCACCTCCCTGCCGCTGTCCTTGTCGGCAAAAGCCAGCTCGCCCGCCGTCAGCGGCCGCCGCGCCATACTGTTGTTGCGCCGCGCCCGGTCCCGGCTACCGCCCCGGGGCCCAGTCGGTATGCTGGGCGACGGGCTGTGTCCCCCCTGGTCGACGTCCTCGCTGCTCTTGGCCGCCCGGTGCCGCACGTCGTTGGCCGTGCGCAGCGTCGTGTTCTCAACCTTGAGCTGCCGGTATGCGTCCTCGAGTCTGATCAGGCGCGACTGCATCTCCCGCTCCGATTGGGACACGCCGATGGTCCCGGCCGCGACGCCGCTCCGCACCATGGCCTCGACCTTATCGAGCTTCTTTGTGCGCTGCTCCAGCGTCGCCTCGAGCGAGTTGTATTCCTTCCAGATGTGCTTCTCCACGTCTTTAACACGGTTCTGGAAGCCGCCCACCAACGTCTCAATGGTTTTGACGGCCGCGAGGAGGTTCTTGCTGAAGCCGGGGAGCATGGTCGCCACGGCCTCGAGGCTCGGCAGGGCGCGGCCATTGATGAGGCTGTTGTCATGCGCCCAGTCGCTGCCGCAGAGCGTGGACAGACGCGTCCATAGCACCAGCAGCAGGTTGTTGCGCTCGTTGAGCTGCTCCTTGAGCGTGCGCTCGAGCTGCGCGATCTTGCGACCGTCCTGCGCCTTGGTCGACTCGAGCTCCGAGATGCGCTGCTCCTGGCTGCTGTTGGTGCGCGTGATGTGCTGGTGCGTCTTTTGGAACGTCTCGAACTGGTGCTTGGAGACGCGGTGCGCTTGCCGTTCCTTTTCGAGCATGTCGGCGAGTTTGCGCGCTTCGAGGCCGTGCGATTCGAGAAGCGCGTCGCGTTGCTTGAGCAGGCGGTCCTTGTCGACGAGGGCCGCCTTGGTCGTGCTGAGCTCTTGCATCGTTTCTTCGAGCTCACGCTGCAACTTGGCAATAGACTGCGGATGGGTTAGTAAAAAGTTCAAATGGTACACCGTCAGCCACGACTTACCTTGAGTAGACTGGACCTGGTGCCGTTGAGGTCTCCCAATGCCTCGCGCAGGTTGTTCTCGAGCTCCATAAGCCTCTCCTTCCACTCGGTGGCCTCGCGCTCCCTATTGTTGAGGCTCTTGCGCAGCCGCTTGGCCTCGTCCTTGGACGCCGACGCCTCCCGGTTGAGCTCGTTGACGAATTGTTGCACCTCCTCCTTCTCGGCGGCCGCAACGAGCTCGCGCTGCCTCCGCTCGGTGGCGAGGCGCTGGTCCAGCTCCTTGACCCGCTCATTCTCCTCCCTTAGGGTCTGCTGGGCGCTTGCAAGCTGTGCTTCTAGGTCGCCGATACGGATCTTGTCACCTTCTTGCTCCTCCCGCAGGAACGCGATTTCGTCCTGGCTAGACTCCTGCTGCACACTCAGCCTTTGAGCCTTGTCGTTGGATTCTATAAGCTTGCTCTCCAGTTCCTCGAGCTCCTTGTTGGCGTCGGCGAGCTGCTCTTCCAGGCTAGCAATCCGCTTCAGCTTCCTTTCTTGTTCGTCTTCCAGGCCGACCAGGCTCTCGCTCAGCTTGCGCATCTCGTCCTGAAGGGCGTTGAAGTTTTCGGTCCGATCAGACAGTTCCGCCTGCATCCGCTGCAGATCCTCGTTACGCACCTCCATCTCCTGGTCCAGGCTCTCGATCTCCTCCTGCGCCTCCTTGCGCAACGCCTCGAACTCGGCCTGGAGCTGATCGTGCTCCTGCAGGGCCTCGTCACGCTCCGTCTGCAACACCACCAAATCGTTCATAGCAGCGTCGAGCTCCTCCTGCAGTCCGAGGGCGACCTCCTCGGCCTGCCGCTTGCCCTCTATCGCCGCCTCAAAGTCTTCGGCGCAGCTGTTCAATTCATTCTGTAGGTCTGAATTGTTGAGCTTGAGCTCGTTGATCTTGTCGCGGAGCTCGGACATTTTGTTCTCCAGCTCCTCCCGCTCGGCGTCGTCCATTGCAGCTATGGCTCGTGTCCCGATGCTAGCCCTTGACGCAGATCTATCCCTTCCGGCGCGGGATGCAGAACGGTCAAGGAGGCTGTCAATGGTCGATGGTGCTGGTCCGCCGCGGCGGGCAGACAGCTTGAGGTCCTCGATTTCCTGGTACAGGCGCTCCTTTTCGCGATTCCTAGACGTCAACATTGAAGTCTGGGCACCAACCTCCCTCCGAAGCTCGGCGTTCTCGTGGCGCAAGGCCTCGCCCTCCCGCCGCAGCTCCTCGACCAGAGTACTGGCTACGCTGACGAGGCCGTTGGAGCTCTCCACCTCACCAGAGAATGCTGTCATGGGCCTACTGGGAGAGGCGGACCGAGGAGCTTTGGTGATGTTGTAGATGTTGGTGGTATGGTGCAATCTGCCAGAGCCGGTAGTGCCACCGCTGACCGTCGTCGTGACTTGCTGCTTCAGCTGAAAGACTTCATCCCTCAGCTTACGGTTCTCGTCGTCGGCCTGCTCACGCCGTGCCGTCTCCTGCTCAAACAGATCCTTCCAGACGTCGGCCTCCTCCTGGCGTCCGAGGCTGTCGCCGGCATGCTTCTCGCCAACGTTCTGCAGAGTCCGCACATGCTCGGCCATGCGTCGCTTCTCGGCCTCGGTCGACAGGTTCTCGTCCCTGAGCCTGTCGATCTCGGCCTCGTACTCTTCGATGCGCTCCCGCAGGTACATGACCTCCTCCTCCCTTTCCTGGGCTTCCTGGTCGGCCGTCGCCTGCTCGCTGGAGGCCCCGCTCTTGGCGGTGCTGGGTCGGCCGTCGTCCTCCTTGAGCTGCTTCTCGAGTTCCTTGACGCGCCGCCGGAGGAGCTTGTTGTCGCGCTGCAGGACAGCCAGGCCCGTCTTGAGCTCCACATTCTCCGATATCATTTCCTTAACGCCCTCCTCGGAAAGCTTGTCGAGACGATCGTTGAGGAACATGACCTTGAGTTTCAGGTCAAAGTTCTCCTTGGACAGCCGTTCGATCGTGCTGCTCTGTTCCTTGAGCGTCAGTGTCCGCTTAGGTGTGGCGCCACTTGTCATCTCCGACTGGCGCCTCGGGGTCTGAAGGCCACCCTTGGTCTTGTACTCGCGCGCCAGCGACTCAGGGACCTGCACGTTCATAACGCGACGCGCAATGACAGTGTCGGTCGGCGCCAGCGAGCTCTTGGCCTTGGGGGTGCGCAGTAGGTCACGACCGAAGCCATTTGTCTCGTGCTCGTTGAGCGTCTCCATGTGTTCCAGCACCCGGCCCGACGACTCATTCTCATCCAACCCCAGACCAGAGGCCATGCTGCCTAGGCTGACGGTTCTCGACATGGGTTTGGCGTAGCCGCGTAAGGGGCCGGCAGCCGGCAGAGCACCGCCCGACTGCAGCGCATAGTCTGTGCCGATGCCAACGGTCACGTCGCTGTCGCGGTCGTCGACGGAGCTGCTGTTGGTGGCGGACGAAGACACGCTGGACCTCTGGCTGGCGTTCCGACTCCAGAGGTACTTTGGTCTCGTGCTGGACCGCAGCGCATGACCGGGCGTGCTCCCGGCGTCGAGAAACGGCGGCTTCTCCCTGGGGTCGGACTCGCTTAGTTCGGACGAATCCGGGGGTTGACTTTGGCCTTGACGGGCGTCGGACATGCTGTCGTCGGCCGAGAAACTATCGTCGATGTGTGAGATGGGGGCCTGATTACTCCCATTGCTGGCTCTTGATATGGCTCGCGATATGGTGCGTGCGGCTGCGGCGGCCGTGGGGGACGAGGAAAAGGCTTCGAGCGAGGCAGTGGTGGCGCTTGTCGTGCTAGTGTCGGGCGCGTTCATCTGGCTCTGGGGGATGTTCAGTAGCGAGTCATCCTGGCTGGGATCCTCCACGCTCGCCGGTTTGAAGACGGGCTTGGGTTCGGGTGACGGGCCTGACGTGTGTTGTGCACCCGAAGCTTGGGTTTGCGGGCCGGGACTTGGGCTGGGCGACGACTGTTTCGACTTTGACGGCAGCGACTTCTTGGTGGGGGAGTCGAACACAAAGGTGTCATCGGCGGCGGCAGCACCGTGCGCGACTATGGTAGGGATGGGCGAGATGGGCGGGACGAAGCTGGACTCGAGGTCCTGAAGATGGTCTCGCAGGGCTTGTTCAGCGACCGAGTCCGAGTGTCTGTCGTCGAGCACGCTGCGGCCGTCAGCCATGATGCTGCTGCTGTCGAGGCAGCCGTCCGAGGGGGGCGGCGATTGCGGTTCCTGGGTCAGAGTCGATGCCCTCGGGGGAGGGATGTTCTCGCGCTTGAGAAGCGAGTCGCCCGGGGGCCCTGTGGGAGTATAAGTGTCTCTCTGGACGGCGTCGTTGTCGCGGGATCGCAGGGCGGGGGAGGGAGACGACCGTGGGGCATCGAAGGGGTGCGACGGAGCGGTCGACTCGTCGTCTTCCATGGTCAAAAGTGCAGCTTCACAAAGTGGTGATGCATTTGCTGCGCGTGATGGTTGGGAGTCGGGGGTCGGGGGGCTGTAGTGTCGCAGCGACCAGGGGCCAGGTAAACAGAGGCTGCCGACTCGGTACCAGAGGATGAGAAGTTATGGATGGCGTATGGAGGATCTTTTTTACAAAGTGGTCGAATTGATGGACGGTTGCGCGCAAAAGTAAAAGCCAGCCAGCAATTGTCTGGATAGCCAAACACATCTACGTCGTAGCGAGTGCAACGCAAAACAAAGTGGACGCGGGACAAAATGACGCGCTCGGGCCCTGGACTGTTCTTTCCGCTACTGTGTGTCTTCCGTCGCCCGATCCGTTACGTTACGCCATTTTCTTCCGATTTGTCCACGCGGTTTCAGCGATGGGATCCCCGAAAAGACGGGCGACGAGCCACTCCACCACTCTACGACCGTCTCTTCAATCTCTGCGAAAAAGCAACATCATCAGTCGCATTTTCTGTCATTTTTTTTTCCCACACAAAAATCCTGTCGACTCTTGGGCCATTCGACCCCTGGACTCTGCATACAACGAAATGAGCAGCCCCGATATGAAGCAAGGGTCTTGTTTGTCTCTAGGACTACGACGAGTACACTAGGAGTTGTCCTCGACCGATAAGGGTGCCCAACCACTGGCCGAGATGGCAGCCGACATCTTCTACTACCACAGAAGCTTGAGCCGTTTAGCTGGGCTGGGCTGGGCTGGGC
>JARHUK010000351.1:0-38739 GCA_031001725.1 Pseudopyricularia javanii
ATTTGTACCACAGTCGATGCTGGAATGAGGATGGTTATCAAGTATATACTGTGTCGCCCAGAAAGGGCGCCAGCATCGAGCTATGTATACACTGTCCCAAAGTTTATAGCTAAAACGAAACAGCATTCGTCCCGAGTCACGCCAAAACCGGCGTGACTCATCGGCGACAGTCATGACTGAGCGCCGAAAGTCTAAATCCATCGATAAATACGATAAAATACTTGAATGTGTATTCTTTGAACATCATTCCCACACTCCAAGCACGTCCACATCACACCCCTCTCAGAAAGAATCTGAAACCAAATGTCAGCCGCCGACTTAGCCGCCGAGTCCCTGGCCTCATGGGTCACCAACGCACAATTTTGGGACGAAGCCGTTGGCCGCGACGGCAACATCTTCTGGCGACGGCTGCAGGAGCCATCCCTGAGGCGCCTGGTATCGGAAAAGATCAAGGGCGG
The DNA here is from genome assembly GCA_031001725.1 of Pseudopyricularia javanii. Lineage (NCBI taxonomy): Eukaryota > Fungi > Ascomycota > Sordariomycetes > Magnaporthales > Pyriculariaceae > Pseudopyricularia > Pseudopyricularia javanii. Next base: position 459 of record JARHUK010000351.1, read on the forward strand.
CGGATGCCGCGCGCTGGACCTATGCACGGGCAACGGGATCTGCGCGCGCTGGCTAGTCGACCAGGGCGCCTCGTCGGTGCGGGCTGTCGACGGCAGCACGGGGATGTTGGAGGTGGCGCAGGCCAGGATGTCTGCGGCCGAGGCTGAGGGCCGGTATGACGGCGTGAGCTTTGGGTTGCTGGACGTGTCGGACCGTGATGCGTTCGGGCGCGAGGTCGAAGTTGCTGCCGAGGTCAGATGTTTCGACGCCGAGCGTGTCTAAAAGTAGATTGCCGCTGACGACCGGACTCTGATCTTTTTCGCTTACAGTTTGGTGGATACGACGTGGTTCTGATGAACATGGCGATCCAAGACGTGCCAACTCTCGAGCCGCTCGTAGAAGCCCTGCCGAAGCTTCTGGCCAAGGACGGAATGTTGGCAACCTCTGCCCTCTGCCTCTCGGGCCCTTCTCGTCGTATGACTAACACCGCCACCGGCGCATTAGATTCTTTGCTACGCTGCTGCACCCCGTCTTTGTGACCTCGGGTGCGCCGCGCGACATCAAGCTGACGTGGGACCAGGGCAATTTGGTGGTGACCCGCGCTCGCATGGTGACGGACTACATGTCAATCCCACCCTATCATGGTCTCGCGATGCCAGGCCAGCCAGCCAAGCAGGTAATATGGTTATTCTTTGGAAAGTCGGGTACTGTTTGCAGCTGCAATGGCGAAACTAACGATTGAGCGGGTCAGGTTTACTATCACCGCCCCATTTTCGAGGTGTTTGCGCCCTTTTTCCGAGCCGGGTTGGTGGTGAACGGCATGGAGGAACTAGCCTTTTCGGAGGAGGACGCCGACCCTGGAAAGATTGAAGCAATGGTCAACTTTCCGCAGCTGCCATTCATTCTGTCGTTCCGTGTGCGGCGGGGATACTAGGTTGGGGTTGGTATGCTGGTGTAAGTAAGATGGTGCATATGCTGAAATATGTTAACAGGGTCCGCCGTAGCCGTATCACATTGCGCCCTATTCTTAGTTAGGAAACTCCGCAAAGTCAGCTCGGTAAAACCCCGGGTTGTCCTCCTTGGCATTGCTACAAAACCCAGCATCTTCCCTCACTCGAAGCTTGCAAGCGGGGAGGATACTGCAGTAGGAAGACATTTAACGTTGGAACTCTTCTCTCTACTCCGCCTGCGTCCTGTTCTGTCTTGTCTACAATGGTTTGACGGACAAGGCTTGATCAAAATAATAGTTTGCTACCCCGCACCCCGCCAAACAAACCATCATATCATCCCCCTCTAGACTAGTCCCATCAGCCTGCCGACGAGCACAACATCCGCCTCGCAACTACACGAGACTCTTCGTGAGATCCTACGGCACAATGTCTTCCCGGGCAGAAAAAGACCAAGATGCAATCGCCACGGCAAAAGGACTCAAGAATATACCATGGTGCGAGCAGTACGAGAGGATGATCTCAGGGATCCTGTGAGCTGAGCTCCAACATCCGAGTACAGCGCCGTCCACTCACTGACATAAAACAACACAAGGTACGACTCGCTGGCGCCCGAGCTCGTTCAGGGTCGCTTCAGAGCCCGTCAGTTCATGCACAAGTACAACCACTACTTCCCCGACGACGCCACGCCCGACTCCCTGCAAAAGGGCCGCGAAGAGCTACTGCAGAGTGTCATGGGCAAGGTCGGAACTGGCGCGTACATTGAGCCGCCGTTCAGTATTGACTACGGTTCCAACATCATCATTGGTGACGGCTTTTACGCCAACTTCAAGTGAGTTCGCTTCCACCACTAGATCAAAACTCCGGATACCTAGTTATGTCTGACAGCTGCCACCACTCACCAGCCTCGTGATCCTCGACTGCGCCATCGTCAAGATCGGAAACCGATGTATGTTCGGCCCGGGAGTTTCCATCTACACGGCCACACATGAGACCGAGGTCCAGTCGCGCCGGGACGGGATAGAATACTCCTTGGGAGTGACGATCGGGGACGATTGCTGGGTGGGAGGTAACGTCACAATCCTGCCCGGGATAACCATCGGTAAAGGAACCACCATCGGCTCCGGCAGCATCGTGACCAAGTCGATCCCCGAGTTCTCTGTTGCCGTGGGCTCGCCCGCCAAGGTTATCAAGAGGGTCCAGCCAGTGCCTGACCTGCCTTAGGGTTCAGGGCTAAGGTTAAGCTGGGCATGGATAGAGCGGTGTACACCTTACCTGGGTACCTAGATCATAGCACCCTACTTCCTAGATTAATAAACGAGCGCACGTCGAGATTATTCAGCTTACACTGTGACGCTTGATATGGCGCGTGGCAAGTCAACCGGGGCTTGGAATGTGTCAACTCAATTCTAGGATGCTAACCTCTCGACTGGATCGGTCACCACGACAGATGCCAAGGTAGGTGGGTAGGTAGAGAGTAGAAAACTGGATTCCAGTATATATTTAGGTACCTATGCAAGGATAGATTGCCTTTCACCGTGATGCTACGCTACTACCATCGTCAGGCCTGTCACTGCACAAGGTATGACAAGGAACGTCCCGGGGGAATTCGATGAATTATTACTCGAATGATTGAGCTTCGAGTTGCCACCATGTTTGTTTATACGAGTCCCCGTCCGGCTTGGTTGTTAATCGTTCCTTACATGTAATGCTCGCCCGCGCCTTCAGACCAAGCCAATTTGCCGGTATTTACCAAGTCGGTTCGCTTCCGACAGAGTAAGTGAGCGAGCTACAGCCAGCTTCCAGGAATTCATGACGGGGGAGAGTATATACTGACATTACGACACCAACTCGAGCATCCCGGACGGAACCGAGCTTGTCAAGTCCATCGCTAACGAGCGAGGATGGTCGGCTCACGCCACAGATGACACCTTGTTCGTCAACCTATGCGTGATATCCATCCAAGTCAGAACTTCCTGGTCTTTACCGTCGCTCCAAGGAGTGGCACTCGTACTGCAGCAATGTGGTCGACTCCCCGGAAGCGTATAGGGTGCTGGTGACGCTGGAAGCCCTACTCCCGCCACACCATCCTACTGGCCGAGTCGCCCTAGCTGGAGCCCATGGCACCCGCACGCCCGATCAGCCGGTCGAGTCTATACGCCGGTGTGGCGAGGGCGTGGTACACGGGCATGAGCCACGTCAGGGAGTCTTACGCGTAGGAGTACTCTTGCGGAGTGTTGACGAGCCTTGTGGATCAAGTAGTGCGACGTGGGTGTGGCAAGTCCTCGTAGCTGAAATATATCTTTTGGCCGTGGTTCAGCACCCGCAATCAGGTGGTTGCCTCGAAGATGAAGATTCGGATTATGTATCCCGGTATCGCCCACTTGAAGGTGTATTCCTTGACAGTTACGACACCACATCCCCGGCACTGCAGTCTCTCCAGCTTCGCCTTGACCCTCTCAGTCGGCAGCAGCCCGGAGCCATCCGCGACCCTGACCAGCTCGATGCTGAGCCACACCGAGGTCCGGTCGTGATGAGAGTGTCTCGCCCTGCCGTAAAGCGAGCGTAGCGAACGCGGGTGCGAGCGGCGGGTATGGTATCTTGAGTATATGCTTTCGAGGATCTACAGAGAAACAGAATTACAAAATCAGAAACCGTTACTCCATCTGCAGAAGCGCCCAAGAAAAGTACTGGAAGCCAAAGCAAGAAAAGAAGAAAAAGAAAAAAAATCAGGAATTATCTTTTCTTCCTCACACTGGTCTTTCCCCGTCCCTTCCTCGGAGGCGGCGGTTCATCATCCTCGCTGCTACTGCTACTACTGCTGCTGCTACTCCCGTCGTCGCCACCGCCACCGCTGGTGGTGGTGGAAACGGGAGTAGCCAGCGACGACGGCTGCACGTCAAAGAAGCTCCCCGCGCTGACGGCCTTCCTCTTTATGATGACGTACCCGACCCCGCCCCGCATCTTGGTGCCCTCGTCGTCGCTCCGCAGCAGCGCAGGGAAGATGACGATGCTGCGCCGGCCGTCGGGTCCGCCGCCATCGTAGTACCTGCGGCGGCGGTGCGGGGACGGCTTCTCGTCGGCCACGGGGTGCAGCTGCCGCTCTTCCTCCTCGGCCGGCGGGGGCCGCCACTCGAAGCGCCACCGCGCGGCGTGGCAGAAGAGCTTCTCGCCCAGCTCGACGGCGCGCGTGGAGACGGAGGCGAGGCCCGCGAGGCGCAGCTCGCGCTCGGCGGCCGAGTCGGAGCGGTGAAAGGCGGCGAGGAGCCGTTCGAGCGTCGCGGTCGACGGTTTCGGCTGTTCGTGGTGCTCCTGCGCGCCGGGCTGGAGGAAGAAGGCGGTTATCATGCGCCAGGCGGCGAGGGCGGATTGTTCTTCTGTGGGGGTTGGAAGAGCGTAGACAATGAGTAATATGTTCCCTTTTGCACAGCCAAGGATAACAAAACACCGGCGCACAAAAACTCACCCTTGCTCAGCTCCGGCCTCAGCTCTTCGAACCGCCTCATCAGTTCGACGACTGCCGGCTCTAGGCTCGTTTCCTCAGGGCTTTCCAGGAAGTCGATCGAGGCTACCATGACCCTAGCTATCGCGATTCTCAACCCCATCCTCCTATGTTTCGGCGAGTGTAGCAGTGTCGCCAGGTCCTCGACCTCCTGGGCATCGTCCACGACTCCCAAGTCGATGATGGCGTCTCGTACCGCCTCGCGGGAGTGGTAGACCGCATCGGTGTGATAGAAGCGCCTCGCATGCGAATCTATCGCGGACCTGAGGAGCTGCCACGCCTGCCTGACAGAGAGGTCTGTCGATGGCGGCAAAAGGCTGTCCTGGAAGTTGGAGAGGGGGAAGGGGGAGGTCCCCTTGGAGGAGTTGCCTCCCATCCTTGCTTGTGTTCCTTCTGTCGGGGAGAACTGCTATGATTTGTGTAGTGGGTGAGACATGGTATGTTTGCTATCTCGCCGTCGAGGTTTGTGTGGTATTTGAACTTGCAGTTGCCAGTTCAGGAGGATGAACAAATCTGGATATGGTTGCACTAGAGGACGAAGCCGTCACGGCTCGCGACGTACGTACAGCACGAACAACAGCCCTCGAACCTTGTGATGCGAGCAAGTCGCTATCACCTTCACATGAGCGAGGTTAATCGCCAGGAGATAGTGTCCTCCGGGGGGCCGAACAAGAAACAAGATAACCCAGCTCGACAACAAATTTTGCATTGCATAAGACCATGCTGCTGAGCACGTGGAGACATGGTAGAAGCACTGCATGTCAAGCCACCAGGAGTAGCGCATCTCAGGTGGCCAAGTATCACGAACAGCTAAGAGAATTAGTCTGTGCTAGTGGGCTTGATTTGGGTGAGCTAGGTCAGTGACGTGGTCATTGGATGGGCTACCTGTGATTGTTTCGGCTGGCGAACGACAGCATTTGGTCTCTAAAATCACGCGTAAGCAGTGTTGGGTTTGTTTGTACGTGGTCAAGCTATTTTGCCGTTGTTATCTACTCTAAAAAAAGGGTGTGGTTGGTGAGCAGGGACACCAAAAGCAATGCCAGCGCTTGCGTCCAAAAAAAAAGGCAGAGAGATTATTCGTCGTAAAACACCAAGCACCTAACCTCAATGCTCTGTCGCCCCTTAGCGTCCGGTGGCGTGGCAGGATCGACAAAGGCCGTGTGCGGCGTCAGCGCGGCGATGCCCTTCCGCCCGTTCGGTTGGCCCTGGCTCCTGGAGTCGAAGCACTTGATGAACATGACCTCCTCGGGTGTCATGTCCTTGCAATAGTACCACTTGTGAAAATCGTTGTGGGTTATCGCGTATGTCTCGCCTGTTTTATCGGTCGTAGATGGTCAGCGATGTCTTCTGTAGGGAATTGAAGAAGTAGAACCCGGAAGCAAGTCCAGAAGCAAAACATCCAGACTGGTTATCTCAAAACTCACCCCTGACCTCGTACCCATCCGTCTTGGCCAGAGTCGCGGGATCCGCGACGACCTCCTTGCCACGGTCATCGTCATCCTGGCCCTCCACTCGCTTTGGGTATAAGAGATCGACTGCAACGAGATCTTTAGGGGTTGTTGTCCGCCAGTCAATCACTGCCAAGGGGTAATCCGTCGCCGGCCACCCTATCGGCCGCCAGACGTTGATAATCTGGTACCTGCCCTTGACGAGCTCATCAGCCTCGGCGGGGTCGGTAATGTGGCGGCGCAAGCGGGCCTCGGCGGCGGCGGGGGTCTGGTCGACGTGGACGGCTTGGACGGGCTGGCGGGGGCTGTCGGGCGAGCGGCGGCGGATGGTGTGGTCGAATATGACGACCTTTTTGATGCCAGGCAGTTTCTGCCTCAGTAGGGCCTCGACTTCGGTGTAGTAGCCGTCGCGGATGGCCTTTTCGTCGGTAAAGTCCTTTTCGGCTGCCGGGTGGTGGTGGACGGAGAAGCCGCAGTTGTCCGTGGTAAAGGTCTCCAGACCCGCGGCACGCATGTCATGAACATCGCGCGGAATATGCACTCTGTCCCACGAGGTGGCGTCGACGTCGACTTTGCTCCACGGCTTGCCAGTCTCGGAATCGCCGACAGCGATGCTCTGAGGGTCTAGATAACGAAAGATGCCGGTGGTCGTCATTACGCCGGTGCTGTAATATTAAGCGGTAAAGATAAGTAATGGTATATTCAAGTGCTGCCCGAAGTTGAATCTAGACGATGTACATTTAGGGACTGTATGTTCAAATATACACAGTCCCGAAACACGCCCCTGGACACTGATGCGACGATGCCATCACCAACCAGATTTACCTAGTAAGTACATAGTTACAATGCCGACGGGGGCTGCTCTATTGGTCACCAGTAGGTATTTGTCATGGTAGAGGAGAAACTCTTTTCGCCAAATCGAAAATCCGACTAATCGGCGACATTTGTCATGGGCTGTGGGATAATCTATTATTCCGGATCTTGTGCAGCTTAGTTTTTTTTCCTCTAATTTTAGGCATCAAACATTTCTCCTGTTCGCTCACCGGGGAAACGAAACATTCTTCTTGGAATAGACGATGAGACCATCCCTGGCCAAGGAAGCGCCCGTCGCTTGGCTTAATAACCCGTGGAAGCCAATAACCTGCGGTTCGTCCTTGGCCAGCAGTTGACCCAAGCTAGCTAGCACAGGTACTTGTCGGTGCCTGAGCAGAGCCATCGTGCTGTGCTGTATTTTTTTTCTCGTTTGCTTGTTTGGTTTGTTTGTAGCTCTACTGACGAAGCCTTCTCCGGATGCTCTGTCTCTGTCTACAACATCGCCACGACTCACGACTCAGCAAGAACTCGGATGGACGGCCGGCGTCTAGGTTTAGTGCTGAGTAGGTACCGCTGTACTGTATGTACGTAGTAAGCACTCATCGCCATATGAAACCCAATACTTCGTACTTCCCAACACAGCCCGCCTACCTACGCCCAGCCCTTGCTTGTCCTTCCCCAGTGCTCCCGAATGTCCCCATAATCATAATGCTCCCTGTTCCCCATCTCAACATGCTCGTGCGTACGCGCGGCCCAAAAAAACAACAACACGACGGAAAGGACCAGATTAAACGAGGGCTCAGCCTTATGGTGCCGTTTTCCCACCATTTTGGCCGCCACATCTCCGGTTGCACCAAGGGCCCAAGACACGCAATTTCAATACGGCGTGGTTGCCCGTGCGGCCATGTGCTTCTCGGGGGGAAATACTGATCTTGGGCTTGGGCTGGGCGTGCTACATAGATCCCAAGAGGTAATGAAAAAGAAGGTCGTGCCCATGTGTGTGTGTGTGTGCTGATTTCCACCATGCCGCTGTCACTGTGCTTTTCCTATTCCCAGAATTCTCCCAGGTGTCCCATTCTCGAAATGTACAAGTCTGTCATTCTCTGCACCGCTGTGGTCGCGATGGCGGCAGCCTCGGAACCAGCCGCAGTCCACAAACACCACCCAATCCTCTTCCCCGTCGCCGGCATCAACGCCCTAGCGTCCACCTCATCGTCGCAAGAACTCCTCGCCAAAGCTACCCACTCACACACCTGCACTTCGAGCCGCCACTCGAGAAACGCAACGCACCCCGCGTCGCCCAACGACGAGACTACATCCACCTTAATCGCGGTTCAGGCCACCATGGCTGCACCGGCGTCAAACACACCCTCCGGAAAGGCGCCCTCGCCCGTGTCAGCCCGTCCTGGCCGTCCACTCGAGTCCGCGCCGGCCTTCAACTCAGCGGCGTTTGCTGGGGCCGGGGCTCTCATTGGCGCTGCTCTTCTGTTTTGAAGGCCCGACCGATTGGATTGACTCTTGAGACGTCCAGCAGTCGCAACTTATGCATGACGCACCCCTTCCATCAAAGAGCGTACGTAGCATTTCGACAGGGTATCAAGGCTTGCCCGCGCCAAATGGTCCTATCGCCAACTGTGCTCTTTACAACCCTCACCCCATACTGCGCTGTGCCGTGGCCCCAAGGTTTCTGCATTGGCCTTTATTTTGGGGAGCGGTAGGTGACAGTCGCTCACGGGCCGGGTGGCCTCCCGACGACGAGATTTCAGCAGTCTTTTCCACGCCCAGGCAATGTGTACCAGGCATGCTTTGTTGCCGTGGGTTGGTTATTGGATCTTGCTACGAACGACACAAAAACGCTGCAGGATTTATCAAGGTCTCACCCCATGCGTGGAAACACGATGGATAGCAAGATACCATTCCTCAATCCTGAGCCGCGATAAGCCGGGCTTGCCATCTTGGCACGCTGTGAGCGCTGAGAGGTGCCACTTTATAGGCGAGGGAGGCGGGATTGGAGCTCACATACACTTTGTACACAGCACGAAGCTTCCCAACAAGATGTGTTTTTTTTTTCTTTTTTTTGGACAATGCGGATTAATGTCATCAGATACCTTAGGTCAAGAGCAAGGCCTTTCCGACCATGTACCCATATATAAGATGATGAATCCTCACAAGAACGAAGCTTGCCGATCCGCATATTTATCCCACTATATGATCCACCGACCTTCCCGTTCCGGAAATGCCGAATCTGTGCCGGCACCGTCATCGATGCAACTTGCCATGCCGATATTGCGTCAACCGGCAGCCAGAGATAAGTAGTAGGATGTTTAGGCAATGGTACTCCAGTGAGGGGTAAAGGAACCGGTGATTCCATCTGCGATATCGTGAGAATAAAAAAATAGTAGCAGGCGGGTTCTCCCTCAAAGCCTGGTCAACGTTCATCTGATCGTCCATACTCGGCTGTTCGATACCAAGTCGCACTACCTGGCCCCGACAGGCAAGCGATTTAAACACCCTGAAAACCTTTAGTAATTGCTACGATGCGCCCACCACCAGTGGCACTTCTCGCCTTTGCGGTCCACCTCACCGCCGCCCTAGCCCCCCGCCAGGCCGCACCAGCCCCGACTACGGCTGCCATCCCGTTCCCGGCACAGGTGGCCGTCGACGCCAAAAACTACGCCTCGTGCGCCAACGCCAACTGGCCCCCCTCGTCCGAGGCCGTCGGCGAGGTCATCAGCCCGCAGCTGCCCGATGCGGACCTCCGCGCCGCCCTCGCCGAGGTCGACTCGGCGCGCATCGGGGCCATCGTCGAGCGGCTGGTGGCCTTCGGCACGCGGCATACCCTCTCCACGCAGACGGACCCGGAACGCGGGATCGGGGCGGCGCGGGACTGGATCGCCGAGGAGATGCGGGAGTACGCGGCCGCGTCGGGCGGGCGGATGGTGGTCGAGGTGCAAGGGTACGAGCAAGGCGTGGCCTCGCGGATTCCGTTCCCGGTGAGGATTAGCAACGTCGTCGCGACGCTCAAGGGGGAGACGGACCCGGATAGGGTTTATGTCATCTCAGGCAACTATGACAGCCGGATTACAGATGTTATGAACTACGAGGATGATGCTCCGGGGGCCAACGACGATGCCTCGGGAGTAGCATTGGCTATGGAGCTCGCGCGCATCATGGCAACGCGCCGAACAGCCGCGACGCTGGTCTTTACAGCCGTGGCAGGCGAGGAGCAGGGCCTGTACGGCTCCGCCTTCATGGCGCAGACGTACCGCAACGCATCCGTCAACATCGAAGGCGTGCTGAACAACGACATCATCGGGTCCCCCATCGGGTCCCGCGGCGAGTCGGACCCGCACACGATTCGAGTCTTTTGCCAGGGCGGTTCACCGCCAGGCGAGTCAGCCACCAGGGCCGCGACCCGCGCCAGCATCGGCGGCGAGAACGACAGCCCCGCGCGCGAGCTGGGCCGGTTCGTGGCCGAGGTGGGCGCCAACGAGGCCACGGACATGCGGGTCGCGCTCGTGTACCGGCTGGACAGGTACCTGCGCGGCGGGGACCACCGCAGCTTCCTCGAGGCCGGGTACGGGTCCGCGGTGCGCTTCACCGAGCCCAACGAGGACTTTGACCACCAGCACCAGGACGTGCGGGAGCGCGAGGGCGGCGGGCCGACGATCGGCGACCTTGCCGAGTACGTGGACTACGAGTACGTGGCGCGCGTGGCAAAGGTCAACCTGGCTGCGGCCTGGAGCCTTGCCAATGCGCCGGCGCAGGTGCGCAACGTGACTGTGGATACCACGGAGCTGTCCAACGACAGCGTGATTTCGTGGGCGAGGATGGCGGGTGCTGGAGGGGCTCTGGTCAAGGGGTACGAGATTGTGTGGCGCCCGACCACGGCCAGCATGTGGACGCACCAGCTGTACGTCCCCGGGGACGTGACGACCTTCAGGGTCCCACTGACCAAGGACAATGTCATCTTTGGGGTGCGCAGCGTTGGTTTCAACGGGTACAGGAGCCCGGCGACGATGCCTTTCCCGGGATAGACTGGGTTGGGTGGGCTGAGTTGTGTGCTTAGTGTAGGTAGGCGCTGGATTGGCGTTGTGCTTACGGTGCAGTCTAGAATTAGAAGAGGGGAAATTGGTCCGATCGTTGAGGCCGTGCCGAAGTTCCCTGTTCTTGTCAGCTTTCTTGGGACTTTTGGTGAAATTGGACGTTCCGTTTCTTGGTCTTTTTCTGCCATGGATCCCACTCCTGGACCTTGGCTTGTTCCGGGCGGGTGCCTGGATGACCTTGCTCGGATCAGCCTCTGTTAATTCCAATCGGGGATTTTGCGTACTTGTGTTGGTGCTTTCTTTCGACTGCGCCAGAGAACAAGCACAAGGTCCAAATCAGAGTCAGCACGCATGGTGGAGGACGGGCTCGTCAGAACCCAAGACACAGCCCGCACACAGCCTGGCGCTGTGCAAAGCCCCTGGCGTTTGTTCGACCTGCTTCGTACCTGTGCATCTTGCAGTTGAGGATTTATAGATAGGTAGGCATGCAAAGTGCAAAGAACAGTCTGTAATTTGAACATTCAAGATATCTCATCTTTACATCAAAGAACATCAAATAAACATCACTCCTATAAACAAATAAATAAATGCCCTTCTCCGCGCTGCAACTACAAGCCGCCGACATCATGGATTCGACAACTTACACAAGCACCTCCACCAACATCCTCAACACACAGACGCCATCCTCTGATCCTTTAATTCCATTGCGCAGGCGAGCAGTCTCCAACCCGCAAACACCACTACCCCAAATATCCACCATGCCCGACGGCCACCCAACAACAGGCCGCCGCCAGTCCCTCCCGCACTCCCACGAGCGCAGGACCCACGTCACCAAGCTCCTCCGGGCCGTGCTCCGAGAGTCCTCGGTCCAGAAGCGGCCGGAACCAGGGCAATTCAGCGCTCATGCCAGAGTCTCCAAGTCCGTGCGCACCAAGCCGTCCACCAGGTTAAGACATGTTGAGGAGCGCTCGCCGGCGTCGGGGAGGCATCCGGCTTCGTTTTGGTCTGGGAGGGAGAAGACAGTGGTCGGCTCCAAAACCGCGTCACCGCCACTGCCGCGCGCGATAATAGTGGCCTGCGACACGTCTTCGCGGGTGCTTTGGACCAGTCAGCCACTTGCCGGGAAGTGTGTCGGGGCATGTTAAATTGGGTGGGAAGTTGGAGTGCACGCATATTTGGGCATTGGAGTTTGGAGTTTTTTTTTCAATGTTGTCTAATTCGACTGCTGTTCTTGCTACGGCATCTAGCCAGGTGGGAGTACAACTCTCTGCATTATGTTTCTATAACAATCCTGCTCAAAATGTTCTTTTCTCTATTCCCTACGCCTTCTTAGTGCCGCCCATGTTGTCCTGGATTGTACCTCCTATAGCGCCCTCAGGCGTAAACATATGCCCGATGGCTCCATCCTTGGAGAAAGGTCCGCCGACCTTTTGTGCGGTGCCACCGATCGCTCCATTCTCTGCGGTGCTGTTAGATATACAGGTTTGGTAGCCAGGACCGACAACCAAGAGGCTTCTTACCAGTGAACTGCTTGCCAACGGCTCCCTGTGCGTCCATGGCCTTGGGCTTAACGGCACCTAGACCGGGGGCGTCCTTGCTGAAGTCGTCCGTGGGGATGCCGATGGGCTTGTCCTGTCCTGCGTTGAGCTTGTCCATTTTGTTGGATTGTTGGTTGGGTTGGAGGTGAGATGGATGGTGTTGGGGGGTTTGTGTTTAATGGCCTGTGATTTGCGGATATCTTGCTCCTGGAACGAATGCAATACGGACAACTCACGACCTTAAGTAAGGGGGGGTTTCGAGGTCGTCTGGGACAAGGACGCATGCATGTCGTCACCACTTTGGAAATGTCATGACGACATTTGTCGCGGTGCGGTAAGTTGGATCGAGTTTTTACACTGGGCCCTCTGGAAATTCAATGTGCACTAAGTACCAAAATAAAGTTCATCATTGTATGAATCAACAGAACAACTGAACAACAGAAAAAGAGGCGGTTTTTCTATTCACATGCTGCGTTAGTAAGAACAAGGCTCCCGTTTACCTTTTTTTCCGATGGGGGGCCGTTGGTTTTGGATGTCCCGGCTCGATGTAGGCGTATAGCGCTGCTGCCCATCGCCCCCCCCATCAAACCGTCGAGTTTAGACCAAGCACGTCTCTCATCAGATCCTCGGTCCGCACAACCCGCCCAAACTCCCCATCCAAGGTCGCGAGGTTGACGGCATGCACCGTCTCGGCGTCGAACCCACCCCTCTCGTACGTGGCGATCGCATCGCCGACCAGCAGGACACCGTGCACCCCCTCCCCGTTCCCGTCCGGTCCCCCCTCGTCGCCAAGCACCTGCAGGTTGGCCGCGAACCGCGCCGTGGTGCTGACGCAGTGGGCCGCCGTCAGCCCGACTAGGACCAGCTGCCGGATCCCGGCCGCCCTCAGCGTTGCCTCGAGCGCCGTGCCGACGAAGCTGCTGTTAACGTTCTTGGTCATGACCAGCTCCGAGCCGATGGGCGCGGCGTACGGCAGCGCCGCGACCGACGGCGTCGAAGAGCCCTCGAGGCGGTGCGTCGGATGCAGAGGGGAGGCGGGCGAGGTAGAATGGTGGTGAACATGTACGATAAGGATGGGGTGGCTCCCGGACCCGGCGGCGGCGTTGTACTCGCGGCACGCCTTGAGGATGCCTTCGACGTTGCGCTCAAACTCCGGGGTGCTGCGCGACCCGCCCCAGTGTGTTGGGTGCTTGAAGCCTTCTTGAATGTCTATCAGGGCAAGGGCCGTGGGGGTTGTTATGGCGGGACGCATGGTGGGCTGCGGAACAGGCAGATCAAACGGTCTGGTTTACAAAATGCTTGCTTCTAGCTCTGGACATGGTGATCAAGCGTTCAAACGTGCGCCGCTACTGATGGGCTGTCCCCCCTTCTTATCACCACAACGCGTGACTCATTGCTGTTCAGCTAACATTGCCAAGCATCCGGAGAGCGTATTCTGGCGGCGGGGTATCGAGTGATTGATAATGGATCTTTTGAGAAGCTGAGCTGAGTTGACCCTCTCGAAACTCGGGGTATTGATACGCGGATGGGTCCACTGCTTTCTTTGACCGAAAGCAATTGTCTCGTCCACCTAGACACATACTTCTCATGCCGATATTGAATAACTATAAGATTTTGAGACCCATGTCAGTACGTGCGGGCAATGGAGATATTTTGTGACGTCAGCAATTTAGTTGTAGTCATAATGATGTCGAGTTCTGTTGTACGAAGTGCGGTGATAGGACGATGCCGCCGAAGAGCAGAGACAACGGGGGAATCAACCTGGATCAAAGTCTTTCGAGACTTGACAACTCTTCCACCTTGTTAGCAATCCAGACACCATAGGCCTAGCATGCTCCACATCAAGAGCAGCTCCTAATCACACAATACCACGACTCTCCAACGAGCAGGTCCTCATGGCGTCTCAGTACGAACCCCTGAGTTCCACCACGGGAACAGATGAGCAGCCCGCCATCGTGACCTCCATCCCCGGGGTGCCAGTCACCGAGGCCCGCAAGCCATGGGTGCCCAAGCCCGAGGACGACCACAGTCTGCCCCACCCCGGCGTAGCCCGCGCAAACACGGCCGCGACCCCTCAGCGGCCCGATGGCACGACCGAGGGTGACTACGCGGTCAAGCACAGCAACCAGACAGTCCTCCAGCAGCATGTCGAGTTCTTTGACCGGGTAAGCCAGTTCAAGGCAAAAAAAAGAAAGAAAGAAGTAACAAGGCACGACAGCGCTAACAGAGTCTCCTCCGAGGACCAGGACCGCGACGGCATCATCTGGCCCCGCGACACATTCGTTGGCTTCCATCGCCTCGGCTTCAACGCCATCATGTGCCTGCTCTCGGTCATCGTGATCCACAGCAACTTCTCGTGGGTCTCTGGCGACTCCTGGATCCCGGACCCGGCGTTCCGCATCCACGTCGCGCAGATCCACAAGCCCAAGCACGGCAGCGCCTCGGGCGTGTATGACGCTGAGGGCCGCTTCATACCGCAGAAGTTCGAGGACCTCTTTGCCAAGCACGCCGCCGGGCGGGACTACTTGACCTTTTGGGATGTCGTGGGCCTGGTCAAGGGGCAGAGAATGGCTGCGGATCCGGTTGGTTGGTTCCACGCCTTTGTCGAGTGTGAGTTCTTCTTGATAGCGGGCGGTGCTGGCGGCGGGTTGTCTTGCAATACAGTCTTGCTAACGTTTTTTTCGGTTTGCCGACAGGGTTCGCTACTTACTATATGCTTTGGCCTCAGGACGGACGTCTGAAGAAAGAGGACGTTAGAGGGGTATTTGACGGCTCTAACTTCTATATCATTGCGGCAAGGCGAGAGGGGAATAAGGAAGACAAGAAATAAGATGGCCATAAAAAGCATAATTAGGTCACCAAATTGTAAAGGGCAAAAGTGTTTAGCGCTTTGTCGACCAACCTCGGACTCACCGGGGGATATTATAAAACATAAAAGACCATAGGAAACCATAACTCCATCGAGAACACAAATATCATGTCTGCCACACCTAGTCTTTCTTCACCGATGTTCCCTCGGAACAGCGTTCTCCTCCCGGTTGTTGGGTTCAGCCTCCGGAATATCATCTCGCCTGGCGTCGCCCCGGCTCCACCTCTTCCACTCAAACCCAAAGACGGCGATGCTGGCGGCCCCGAGACCTATGACGGTACCGACGACGACGATCACCACTATCCCGATGGTGCCAGCCGACATCGAAGTCAGGCTGGCGCGCTTTTGAAGTCCATCGCGCGCTGACAGGTGTTGCTGTTGCTGCTGTGACGGGGCGGAGCCGGGCACTGTGGGCGCAGCATGGGCTGTTGTGAGGAGCGAGAAAAGGACGAGGATTGCTAGAATGGCTGTGCTGCTGTACCTGCGGGGCGGCGATGGATGCATCGTTGCTTTCCGTGTTGCTGCTGTCGCCATTACTGGCTGTAGGCTTGGATGTCTTGTGGTTGTTGTTGCCTCTATGTATAGGTATGTCAAGTAGGAGGCAGCCCAGTTGACAAACATATATAGAAAAGTTCAAAATGCTTGCGCATTAGCGCATGCCCTCCTTCACGTATATACATGTTTCAGAAAGCCTGCCTCTTTTCTTTTCGTTTGGCCGTGAAAGCTCACCGTGTTTTTCCAACACGAAAGAAATCTAGGCAGACGGCGCGCCAAGTCGGCGTTATCAATACACAGAGGGTAGGCTGCAGGCCATCCCGACCAAACAATGGCCCTACTACCTCCGAAGGGACCAAATACCAGCGCCTTTACCTCCGAAAGATCTGGTTCGTCCAGATAGGTAGGGCTGAGTTCTGCGCCGCATTCTTGCTTGGACATGAGGGAAGCAAAACGAAGCGAGACACCAATCATAATAATCTTTAGTGAACAGGCAGCCGTGGGTTCTCCAAACAAAAAAGGTCTACGACCTTGGGTATCTGAGTTATTTGAGCACGGATTCTTTCCATAAGTAGAAGAGATACCAAACAAACGAGGTCCTGTCTATGTGTACACCCAAATCCGGCAAAGACCTGGCTGGTGAAACCGGGCGAATGACCGCCAAGACAAACCAAAAGAAGAGAAGAACAAGAACGTCAAAGACAGAAAGATTCAAAAAAGCAACGTGCTTGATTAACTGGTCACCAGGTCACAACCGACCGGGAATTTCCAGTGACAACTACCCCACCAAACCGCGCCACGTTTAGGCAAGGCCGAGGAGCACGCGGAGGATGTCAGCCACGGACCCGACGGAGCCTCCACCGGTTGCGGGGGCGGTGGTGACAGGTTTGGCCTCGGTGACGGGCTTGGTCTCAGTGGCGGGGGCAGCGGCGGCAGCGTTGGGGAGGAACATGGCCCACTCGCCGGCCAGGTCCTTGGCGACGAGCTTGAGCTCGTTCTCCTCCTCCTCGAACTCGAGCTCGCCGACGGCCGGGTCAATGACGAAGGCGTTGATCTCGGTGCAGAGGCGGGCGATCTGTCCCTGGCGGATGTCAAGGGAGTCTGCTGGGTGTTAGCGCTCATGTCTTTTTTTTCCTCCCTTTTTCTCTCTGTCTCGACCATTTCGAGGGCTGTGCTTTTGTGAAGCTTTACTTACTGTTGGCGTTGAGGATGTAGTCGATCTGCTTCAGCTTGATGTCCGTGGAGGCGCCGCCAGCGATCACAACCTTGTAAGACACGGGCTCGAGGGCGATGAAGCCAGCGGGTGCGGCGGCTGGGGACTTGTTCTCGGTCACGGTAACGGTGCGGCCGGTGGCGTCGTTCTGGAACTCGACCTCAAACTTGCCGTTGACCTGAAGATGGGTTGGATGCACGGTCAGTAAAGGCTTTCTTTGCACGTCGGACACAAGGGGGCTTTTTTTTTATGTCAAAATGCCGTATTGGGGGGCCACTTACTCCGGGAGGGAAGACAATGTCCTGCTTGGTGGCGCCGGCCTCGAGCGCAATGGCGGTGCCAAACTTGCCCTCAATCTCCTTCTCGTTCTTCTTCTCCTCGCCCTCGGCAGCCTCACCGGTGGCCGGGGTGGCCTTTTCAGCACCGGAAGCCTTTTCAGCACCAGAGGCCTTCTCGGCGGCCTTTTCACTGGCGGCGTTGGCCCCACCGCTCCTGGCCGAGATGACGGCCAAGGAGGTAGATCCGGGGGTCTGGGCGGCGGGCAGGGCCAAGACAACCGCCGAGAGCTGGGCGGCAAGGATGAGGATCGACGAGGTACGCATCTTGGCTGAAAGTGTAAAAAGGCGAGGGGAGGGGACAAGAATAAGACCTTGTTTATTTGGTTTCTGTAAGGAATGATGTAGAAACGAAAGTCGGAACCTGCCGAGATGATGGAAAATGGCCGGCCGGGGGGAAAATGGAAGAGGAATCGATGGGTGCTTGTTAAGACGGGTGGTGTAAACAAGAAGGTTTGTCTTTCCTTTCGAGGGGCCGTCCACGAGGTCATATATAAATACAAACAAGTCTACAGGAACGGCTCCGCTGCCGTCACCAGAGATGAGGGAGCACCATGCATACCACACCACACCACACCAACCAGCAGCAGAAGTGCTGTGTCTGGCGTAAAGCTTCACGCGACGGAGCAGGTGTAGCCGCGGGAGGCATCCTCCACGGGGGGCTCAACCTGGGCGGGCCACGGATGTCGAACCTTCAAGGGGCTTGTCCGTGACAAGCAATTACAACCGCCGTGGCATTGGGAAGGCCAAAAAAAGTGAATAGGCGACATCAACCGGGGAAGATGTCAGTCAGCATGATGGAATTAACGCCATTCGGCCTGGGTAGCCCTCGGGTGTCAAACGCCAAGCTCTATGGAGGGGGACTCGGGCCTAATAGCAGGAAGGTTTAAGCAGCTTGGCATCTTTGCTTGACGGGAAGCGAGGAGAGAAGAAGAGAAGAGATCTTTTCTTGGCTTGAATGATGAGTTCTTGGCTGGGAGATGGATGAGGTGGTTTTATGCCAAGCTGCCAAGGCAATACGTGAGACGGTGACCCCTGAAATGGCACGGGTTGAGGGGGGCGTTGCTTGGAGGTTGAGGTTTGAAGGTTTGCGCGCGCTAAATATGGAAAGTCTACGGAAGTGGTTGAAAATGGAAATCTTTGATGCGCGAATTGAGTCGGAACCGAGGGTTTGATTTTTCACGACTGGAGGACCAACGGTTTGTGGGATGGTTGATGTTGAAGTTGAGGAAGAAGACGAGGAGACGGTGATGATGGAGGAGATGAGAATTGAATTGACAAAAATTGGAGATGAATCAAATTTCCACTATGGGCTCCGATCAAGCGGAGACTCCACTGGAGAACCAGAACCCCAAAGGCCTGGAACAATCTCTCGATTGCTCATCGTGGAGATTTGGTTGGGACGAGATGGATTCTAATCTATCCGCAACCTCCATATCTTTTTTTCTTTTTCAATGGAGTCGTTGTCGCGTGCTCACTTGCCCTTTCGAGAGAGCGGACAACGCTGCCCCCCGGGCTATGGTTGTGTCCACAGGGGCATTACGGTTAATTCTAGGGGGCGTTTCAGCTTCCTCTAGCGCTCCGGCTTACTACTATTCTGGTTGTCACTGCCACTGGAGCACACAGTTATTTGGGACAGAGCGGCTCCCACGTGCTACATTGCGGGGCTGTTCCAGGGCTTCCAGCAGTCGCTGTGTCCTGTAGCCGCCCCGCCCTCCTCCCGGTGTCGCCCACATCCAGACACTTTACTTTGATTTTTTCTTCTCCACGCGCCAAACAATGGATGGTAATGGGTGTTTTAAGGTGCTGCTTTACTACTATGATATAAACAACTGCCATTATCTTATCTGGTCCTGATCGGTGGAATGCTGTACGGACAACAAAGGCAAAGTCATCGCATAAAAACCATCTGTTTGGTGTTGAGTGCTGCATACTTTTTTCTGTAGGGGTTCCCATGGATTTCATGATTGATTTGTCGCCTCACCACGGAGTTAAGATATTCCTCGTGGTTGATTTCACACATCATCCATGTATTGTGTATGTCTCTCCCCCTCAAGCCCCGTCATTCCCGCTCGCCGGTAGCCCGTCCCCCATCCCCCTCCCCAGATCCTCCTTGAGTGTCTTGCCGCCCACCACCACCGGTTGGCAGTCCTGCAGGCAAAAGATCATCCGAGCCCACTCCGTCTCGCTCGGATTCCTCCACGCGTGCATCGTCCCCCGCTGGACCATGACGTCCCCGCGCTCCATGACCGTCACCGCCCCGGAGTCCAACACGCTCTCGACCCTGCCCTCGAGCACGATCCCGTAGTCGAGGCTCTGCGTCCGGTGCATCATGCACTCGTAGCCCGGTGCAAAGTCCACGAACCGGAGCACCGTGCCGTTGGGCCGCACCAGGCCGTGCAGCGAGCGGCCCTCGCCGTCGAGCGTCTCCTCGTGCGCCGACACGTCTGCGTCGTCGTTTAGCGACACCGGGAACTTGGCCGTGCTGTACGCCACCGACATGGCCACCTGGTCGTCGTCGTGCGCCGCCCACACCGCTGGCCGCGTCGAGTGCACCACCGCCTTGCCCGTCGCCGGGTTGTGGCCTGTCAGGTGCGTCTTGGGCCCCGGGAGCTTAGTCGAGATCTGGCCTTTGGTGGGTGGGCGGTCCGTCATGTTTGTTGACTGGCGTTTCGGTGGCGAGTTTTTTTTTTTTGCGAATGTCTACTAGTATAAGATATGTAGTTTGCTGGGGGGTTCGGACAGATCGGGTAAACGGTCGGGCTTTGAAAGCATTCCAACGGGGGTGAGTGAGGGAGCCATCCAGGTCATTTCATATTCCATCGATGGACATCCATGCTTAATGTCGGTGAGCTCTCTCTCACCCCCACGGGCCAAGAGGCGCCTGTCCGGCGTGGCAGTGCATTAGACCAACTCTACTATAGTACGTAGTAGTAGGTCAAAGTTACACATACTAGTAGTGCATCCATCTATCTCATCGTTGCCTAGATACCTAGCCATCGCCCTCACCGCACCTCCAGAATTAAAAAGCCAAGATCCGTGCCACCCAGACAACACAAAAGGCGCCTAGCCTAGATATCTCGGTGATGACACGGATCACAGATCGGGATGTAACGGACATCGCCGTTGGCTTACATACATGGTGTTACCAACATTCACCACCAAACCCGAGTCGTTCAACAACCATTTCCCTGGATCTTTCCAGACTAGACTGAACTTCCAAATGCCGGATTTGGCGTTTGCATGTAGAAGTAATCCCCCATCGAATGATTGCAGTACGAGTATGCGTATGCACAAGTCATGACCTATATCAAAAGGAGAGATCCCCGCCCTAGCCTCCCACCACGGCTCGATGCTTTTTGTTTTCGGCCATTGCTCAACCTGGGAATTCGGGGTTTGGGAAAACCTGCCACGACATCAGACGCATGCAAACCTTCGCCCCCAATGGCTATAGCCGAAAAGTATCGCTACTGCATACTTTAAGCACGGTGACAACTCCGGCCAGCACGAGCACCGGAGATGTCGCTTCTACTTACGAACAACGTCGCGTACGCCCCCGGCTTTCTTGTGGGATGGCTCAGAATTTTTACATATTACCTGCCCTGACCCCACGAGAGCACCGGGATGGGCCGGACGGGAGGCTGTTGCCGGTCTTTGGCCGGTGGTTTTCCCTATCTCAACCTGCTTATTCCATCTGATGCCAACTCTGCTTTACCACCTCAACCCAGGATGGCTTCTTGTCTTACACAGAAAGTTTATCTGGCCTTGGAATGAATA
Source organism: Pseudopyricularia javanii (assembly GCA_031001725.1). Lineage (NCBI taxonomy): Eukaryota > Fungi > Ascomycota > Sordariomycetes > Magnaporthales > Pyriculariaceae > Pseudopyricularia > Pseudopyricularia javanii. The sequence continues at coordinate 21,422 of JARHUK010000351.1, forward strand.
TACCATAGTAATCTCGTTTTACATGTCGTGGAGGGATCGCCGTATCACCGCAACCCGAGGCCGCTGCCTGTGCCCCCATCGAAGGGTCTATCAACTTTAGTGTTTCATTAAAAATGCTCGCCACAAACCCGCATCGCCAAGTCAGGAGCATTTACACATATGAGATGGAGTGAACGCCCCGTATCCGACTCGCTTCTTCGTACATGGTGTATATGCTGTATTCGTATTATTTTTCGTATTATGCTTATATCAAGCCAGGGGCCATGCCTAAAGAAAAAGTACTGCGTAGTCCGCACGGCTTACACCTCATACCCGTCGGTTCCAACACCTTCACGCACTTACAAATAGATATTTATCGCCACCCACCGGATCAAGGAAATAAGGTCGCCTCCTCTGTCAGTCCCCAGGGGGCAAATGCATGTCTCGACCTGGTACTGTTACTCCAAAGTCTCTTGGCGACCAGGCGAGCGAAAAGCTTGGCTATTTCGTTACCCCCACGCACACACACACAAGCAAACCAAGGCCGCCTAAACCCCCATTATGTGCATCTCATATCCAAACTACCGGCCCGAGCGTGACATTCCCTCGCTTAAGGGGAAGGTCATCCTGATCACCGGAGGCACAGCGGGTCTGGGGAGGGAGGCGGCGGCCCAGCTCTCGCAGCACGGCAAGCCCGCCCAGGTCTGGATAGCGGGCCGCAACCCGGACAAGGCAGGGGCAGCGATCGCCGAGATCCGCCGGCGGCTGAGGAAACGTCCCAACAACGCCACGGCAACCACGACAACACCATACAAGCAGGCCGCATACTCCTCATCCCGGCTCCTCCCCGGACCCACCGGCTGCAACAACAGTAGCGCCAGCCAGACGGACATGGGCGACGGCAGCAGCAGCCCCTATCGCTTTACCAGGAGCCATGTCGACCTGACGCGCCGCAGCACCTGCCGTAGCGACGGCATAGGCCGCAGCCTGTACGGCGACAATGCGCTCCGCAGCACGCGCAGCGACATTGGAGGTTGCGGCGGCGCCAGGTGCGGGAAGCACGCCGCCGACGAGACCGAGGTGCACTTTCTGTATATGGACCTTGCATGCCTAGACTCGGTCCGCGACGCGGCGGCGCGGTTCCTGGCGTGCGCCGACCGACTGGACTTGCTGATACTGAACGCGGGGGAGGCACCGTCGTCTTCGTCGTTGTCATCGCCGTCCCCACCGCCATCCGCGAGTGGTGCGGCAACCCCGGCCGATGTAACACCACAAGGCTACGAGCGGCACTTTGGCACCAACCACCTGGGAAACGCGCTGCTGACCAAGCTCCTCATGAAGCTGCTCGTGCGCACAGCCACGTGCGGCTCGGCGGGGTCCGACGTGCGCGTCGTGTACGTCAGCTCGCCGGCGCACCGCCTCGCGCCGCCCGAGGGGGTGAACTTCGGCAGCCTTCGGCCCGAGCGGGCACGCGGCGGTAGCGGCGGCGGCGGTGGAGGCGGCCGCCGCAGGAAAGCTACGAAAAGATCGACGGCGAGGACCGCCGCGCTGCCCCCGCGCGTGCTCTACGGGCAGAGCAAGCTGGCCAACATCCTCTACGCGCGCGAGCTGGCCGAGCGCTGCCCGCTCTTCACCACGGTATCGATACACCCCGGCACGGCGCGGTCTTCGGCGGACGCGGGCTCGTGCGGCAGGGGAAGGGGTGGCGCGGTGCTGGACAGACTGCAGAGGATACTCGTCGCGCCCGTGTTCGGCCCCAAGGTGGGCGAGGCCGTCAAGAACCACCTCTGGGCCGCGACGGGGCGCGGGGTGCGCAGCGGGCAGTACTACGAGCCCGTCGGGGTTGCGGCCAGGCCCAGCTGGGCTGATGACGACAGGGTCCTCAGTTGGAAGCTGTGGGAATGGACACAGAGGGCTCTCGCGGGGTATACACTATGACGCTTGCGTGGTTGAAGGTTATGTTTTGTGTTGATGGCGCGTTGCGCTGGCTTCATGTACGAGCAATCTTGTCAATTCAGTATGTGGGCTGCGATGGGAGGGAAATAATATACAGTACCTAGATAGCTACCCGGCGTTAAAAATTCGGTTCATGGTTCAGGAGAACAGGAAACAGTCTGTGTATCAGGGTGTTCGTGCATCGAAGCAGAAGATAGGGGCTAATGCCTCCCCTCTGACCACGATCCGGCTTGATATGTGATACATGATGATAGCCGGGCGCACCCAGACCCAGTAAGTACCCTCTTCTCAAGACCATTCGAACACGAATTCCTCTCCCTCTTGTAAACGCCACCATCAACTTGGCAATATCATGAGAAAGTGTCAAGTAGAAATTGCTGGTGTGACTAGAATACACCTCGTTCTCCGCGTGCATTGCGTTAGGTGGAACTGTCGTAGAAGTCAAACATCGCTTATCTCGTCCAATACAGTCTCAAATTTCGCATCTCCGACCTTTTCCACGATCAGCACCGATAGGCGGGAGAGCTTTAAACATGTCAGACTTGGTCTGTCATGAAGCTCTGGAAGCCTGGAATCAGACGATTGCGGGTTGATATATAATCGTCAAATCGAAGCAAGTATTTTATCTGGTTGTCGCCCGACATTTTGTAATGCCAGGTAAGGATATTTTGCGATATCTCGAGGTTACCGCACCTGCTATCCATACCGTACTTTGTGAGAAACATTTGCGAAGCAGTACTGAGAGGAGGCTGGTCTTGTAGGCCAACTCCCATGTAGCCGGCTGTGCGGAGAAGCCAATATCCCTTGCCGGGATCGCAAAGATCGACAAACAGCCCAAGACCAGTGGCCCTGACTTGGGCCTCGTCATCATCATCCTCCGAGGAAGCTTCTGTAATGGCAAGATGGCCCACCTCGAGCCCGATCTGAGGGAGTCCAGCAACCATTAGGGAAGCTTTCGTCGTGCCCGTGATCTTCGATTGGTTCGCTCGCTCCTCTCCGTGAGAGCCAGTCTCTTGCTTGACGTAAACACCCCCACTTCCCGTGAACTTGCTGTCTGCAGCTGGGATCTTCTGGTAAGTGTCTGGCTAGACAAGACGGTAAATTTTGCGCGCTGCAATCTTTGCGGATTTGGTATCATTCAGAGCGCCTTCCGGGTCTGGCACCAGGGCCCGGCTGAGCAGGAAAGGCTTATGGAGCGATATAATCAGGGTAGGGGTGGCGGCTGGTTCCCTGACGCTTGTACACCTAGTAGGCAAAGGAGGCTTGATGAAGAAAAGCGGCGGTAGTTTGCGGGATTGACGGCGGAAGCGCTGCATCTCGTAGTCTAGATCGGCAAAGTTGAAGGTTGAATCTTCGGGGGTGTCGGTTATGCTACTGATCTCGAGGGCGAGATTGCGATAGGAAACGCTCAGCTCTGAGCGACGACGATCTACCCGGGCCTTGAGCTTGCTGCGCATTTTGTCTTGAACTTCCGGCTTCTTCAGCTCCTCCATCTTTTCCGCTACCGTCTTGTGAGCCTCGATGTTTTGCAAGAACGACACAGTCAGAATTCGCTTCTCCATGTCACTGCCCTGGAGAATCCTGGTGAGCGTTGCTACGGAGTGGCTGTCTGGCACGTCATCCAAGGCCGTATCGAAGCCGTTGTGGCAGGCGTTGATGTCCCTGGCCATTGCGTCCAGTACCAGCATAGCATTCTGGCGCTCTGGTCCCCCGAATGGCGGGGCCTGCGCCGTCTGTATGACTTGCTCGGGGATATTGGACTCTGGTCTGACTGTGAGCTGTTCATCCGAAGCGTGATGCCTGCTACGATGTGGCTGCATGGTCCTAAGTCTTGTCTATGATCATTGTCAGATCAAGTGGCTGGAGGGATGGAGTTTAAGGAAATAGAAGAAGAGATATACGTCGGATGAGAGACTTGAGGATAGTTCCGGAAGATGTAGACAGCAGTAAGCTGCAGCAAAAAGGCCCGAGGTTGGCTTCTGGGCTGTCAACTGAGGTGGAGGTGAGAAACAGCAATCTGGTTCCGCGGTAGGGCGATATCTGCGCTAGATACCAACAGCTAGAAACTAAAGAGGGACTTTATGGGATACAAAAGAAAAGGAAAAATAAAAAGACCAGTGATGAGGCTTCGAAGTCGTTATAGAGTCCGGCTTTGAGATATCTGGTCTCTCGGGCTGCTTTGTGGGTTGGTATGGCGAAGGTGACTGGAATTTGGCCCGGGCTCAAGGCACAGATAAAGAGTTTTCTTGGACACTTGTTTATCATACTGAGCAAACGCACTCTCCTTTTCTTTGCGTCCGTCATTTTAGAGGAAACAAAAAGCATGGAGCCAAAGACTCACCATTTCCCCAGAGTCTCCTGCTCTTGTCCCGTAGAAACTATTAGAGCACCTATTAGTTTCTAAACCACCTCGCGCAATGCCATAATCGGCCCCTTAAGTAGCAACCTATATATTTAGCTTTACGTTAATTCAAGTCAGTAGCCAAAACCTCGAGTCTTTATCGGGTTGTGCTATAATTGACGGCTGGCCAACTCGCTTGACATATCTCACGCTGCTACAAATCACCACAAGGCGGTTTCAGGAGTGGACCATGGAGTACCTCAAGTTTCTGGTTCAAAACAACCAAATCGATGCCAGCGCCGTCGAAATTGCACAGGCATAGCGCGATTCTCCCGATCATGGTCTCTTTGGGGTCGGAAGGACTGGATAGATGCCTGGCAAGGGGACATACCAAGTTAGCATCATCAACCTCTGAGAACGTTTTTGAGGTGGCTGGAGATGTGAGTTGACAGATCGGGTTGATAACAGGTGAATGATTCTATTCTTTTGGCACATCAAGCCTCAAATTTCGACGGAACAAAGGATCTTTTGTTCTAAAGAAGTGTTTCCATTCGTTATGAGCCACACTTGGGACGTCTGCCTGCCTTCCGGTTGGACATGGTTTCACAAAAGATTTCCTCAACCAGACTCCCTGCCGACAGGCAAGATAACAAACAAAAACAACCTGTGCGCAAATTACTTGGCTCTGTGACAACTTGAACTGGAGCACAGCCACAGTTCAGATCTTGGCTAGCCAGGACTTGGTGAGCCGGAAGCGCATGATGGTAACGAGAATCCCGGCAAAAACTGTCATGGAGCCGGCGTAGAACATGGCGGGCCTGAATGCCTGCAAGCCATTATCGGAGCCGCCAAATGCATCAAGCAGATAGCCCGCAATAGGAGCGCCCTGAACATCAACGCGTTAGATACATACACGCACGGGAAATCAACTGCAGGGTGGAACGAAAACAAGAGCCTACCATCAAATAACCTCCACCCCAGCCTGTGACAAGCATGCCCATGACGACACCGACCCTCGCGGACCCAAAGATATTCCCAGCCACGGTCGGCATGGTCGAGAAGAAGGCGCCGTTAGCCGCGCCGTTTACTACCACAAACACCGCCAGCGGCGCCAGGCTGCTCGATGCGGGCCACAGGACCAGCATGCTGATGGCGCCGACGATGAAGCTACACAGTAGGATGTTGAGGGCGCCCAGCCTGTCGGAGAGGAGGCCACATCCGATCCTTCCAAATGCGGACAGGCAGTTGAAGCCAGCGAGGAGGCCGGCGCCCGTGGCGGACGGCAGGCCGAGGCCGCGCTGGGCGTACAACGGGATGAAAAAGGGCGGGACGAGGAGCGGGAACGTGGCGATTGTGCCGGCGGCCAGGATGAGCACGAACGCGGGGTCCCTGAATAGGCGCCACTCGACGAAGGCGCGGCTGCGGCCTGTCGCTGATGCTGCGTTGGTGCGCTCCCGAATGAACCACGCGGCAGGGAGGCCGGTCACCAGGGTGGTTAGGCCGAGGGCGCGGTAGGTCCATGCAGGGCCCAGGCTGAGGATGAGCTTGTCCGAGGCGATGCTCAGCACGGCGCCGCCGAAGCCGCCAAAGGAGTAGATCACGCCGTTTGCAAGCCCGCGCTTGCGGCTAAAGTACTGGGCTGGCACGATAGAGTTGGCCATGAAGCACATGCTCATTCCTATTCCGACCGTAAGACCTTGGGTCAGGAAGAGGCCCGCGATGCTGTCGACAGCGAACCCGGCCAGTATCTGGCCCATACCCAGGAAGGACACGCCAATGAGGGCAGTCCATCGGGCTCCCAGCGACTTGACGATGCGGGCATTGACCACAGCCAGGGCTGAGATCAGGGTCGGGGCGAGAGAGCCGGCGAAGGAGAGCGTTGAGGAGGACGACAGGCCGCGGGCGGCGAGGGCGGCCTGCATGACGCCCCAGCTGTACGAGATGCCGACGATCCACCAGCAGAGGACGCCGCAGCAGCCGGCTATGACCCAGCCGTAGCCGCCATCGGGTACTTGGCTGTCAGCCCGGCGGGACTCCTCCAAGACTGGGTCTTCGAAGCGGGAGGACACGGAGGCTGCTGTGGAAGCAGCCGTGGGTCTGAGGTGAGCATCTCGCTGGACGAAGGTACTGCTAGTGCTATGGGTGGTTATGGGCACGGGTCGAGTCTCGAGCTGGATGGACGTGGTGGAAGCCATTGTGGCAGGGGACTGCCGCTAGGAGTTTGATATTTTCTTTGTATGAAAAGGAGGTGAATTTCAAGTGACGGTACAATCCGTTCGAAGCCTTCATTTATTTACCTAGGTAAGGTAGGTAGATATCTACCAGCCAAGCCGTCGTTGTTGCACCAGAGTACAAGCAGCGGGCCTGATAATGACGCCATGCAGAGCCATCGCCATTTGGGCTCCCCGGGAACTACACTTGTTCGGTGAGGATTGGAAATTATGGAGGATAGATTCACCGGAAGATTTCCAATCAGGGGATCTTGGCAAGCTTGGTCCTGTACGTATCTACAGTACATAAGATATCGGATCGGATCATTGAAATTTTGCTGATTTGGAGACGAGAGCGAGGGAGACAGAGACATTCGTGGCCGGGAATTACCCGACAGCCCGGACCAATACAATGCGACTGACGCACGTGACCCTGACCCTGGCATTTGATGCTGCTTACTCCTTCCTCCCCAACCTGGCCCCTGGAGTAAGCTGCACTGACACTGACGTAGTTCAGGTACAAAGAATCCACTAAGGACAGCTTCGCCTCGCCATTGAACCCGACCACTCATATGATTACTGTTTTCTATTTCGCTCTTGTCTTGCCTCCTCGTGCGGCTTCTCGAAATCTACATGCCTCGCGTCTATGGGGATCATCCAAATCGAGTGATGCGATCGATTCAATGTCAAACAATCAAGCGAATACATTGGATACCTTCAACCAAATCAATTCTCTTGCCGATGCAAGCGCTTGCTGGTGACGAAAACAATAGCCTCCGCCATGCAAAGACTTGTGTGTTTACTGCTGATTTTAGATGCTACTGTAAAGGCTCCCAGTGGACGCCTTGCGCTCTTCTCAACCGCCCATCTCTTCTTACTGTGCAGCTCTTGTGCGGCACAACTCTCCTCATCGCTGGCAGCCGTTTTATCCGAACACACTACACTCTGCCCTACTTGGACCTACAAGGCTGAAGGTCCTTAATGTCGAAAAACATCATCCAGTTCGACATTACTATTCCGTCGGTGCTGGGGTATCTCCCGCTTAGCTGTGCGTCTGACTTGGCCACAACTACTGTGCTCACAACAACAGCGCAGATTCTGACTGTAATAGATGCTGCTTCTTCTGCAGGTCACGTATATTATCTAGGCATCATCCATCGGCCTGAGAATCCTTAGCTCTGAAGCTTCATCCCCATCCCCGTCCTCACCAGCCATTCAGCTTTTATCAACCGGGGTTTCCGGTTAATTCTTTAACCAACCAACACTCAATTTACCTCTGAACTCCCACCGCGATACTAACTACCCTCCCCTCATTCTGCTCAGCGCTTCAGTCCAAAGACCTGCTAACATCCAGCTACATTTCTCGCCATGAAGGGTGTCCTCGTGGTGACGGCCGCCCTAAGCCTAGGCGCCGCTTCTGCCCGCACGATTCCCGTCCAGGCACGAGCATACAATGCCAACGACGGCGCCGTCCTCACAACCGAATTTGATGATGATCGTATCACTAACCCTCCAGCGGCATTGGAGAAGCGCATCCTGCCCTTCTTGGCCCCCCTGCTCGCCCCCCTCGTGACCACCGGCGTGAGCATGGCAGCTCCGGCCGTTGGCAAGGTCTTCGACAAAATAACCGGCGCCGATAAGAAGAAGGCGGAAGCAGAGAAAAAGGCAGCCGAAGAGGAGGCCGCCAGGGTAAAGGCGGAGGAGGACAAGAGGAAGGCAGACGAGGAAGCGAAGAAGAAGGCAGACGAAGAAGCGAAGAGAAAGGCAGATGAGGAAGCGAAGAAGGCAGACGAGGAGAAGAAAAAGCAAGAGGCTGAGAAGAAGAAGAAGCAAGAGGCCGACGCTAAGGCGAAAGAGGAGGAAAAGAAGAAGGCCGCTGCCCAGGTGCCCGTTTCTCAGAAACCAACCGATGTTCCTCCGGCCGCCGGCGGCATACCCCAGGGCCCTGGGATCGCCACCCCGCCAATCATGCCTACTGCCAACGGTGGTCAGGGTGCCATTCCGGGCCCAAGCGCCGCGCAACTTGTTCCTGGCACTGTCCCCGGTATGGCTGACCCCATGGCTGACCCCATGGCTGCCACTGGCCCTGCGGATCCTATGGCTATCCCTGGGACTCTACCGGGTGTCCTTCCGGGGCTCGCAGACCCAATGGCTGCTCCCGGGGCTGCTACCGGCTTCGAAGATCCATCGACCTTTCCCGGCGCTGTTCCTGGTGCCTTGGAAGGCTTCGAAGATCCCCTAGCCGCCCCGGGTGCCGTGCCCGGTCTTGCGGACCCCACGGCTATGCCTGGGGCTGCTACTGGTTTTGAGAACACTGCGGACTTCCCCGGTCTTGCGGACCCCATGGCTGTGCCTGGGGCTGCTACTGGCTTGGAGGACCCTGCGGCCTTCCCCGGCGCGGTTCCCGGTCTTGCAGATCCCATGGCTGCACCCGGTGCCATTCCCGGCGGTTTCGAAGACCCTGCTTTCTCGCAGTCTCCTGCTTTCGGCCCTACCGGACTCCAAGACCCTATGGCCATGCAACCGCCCGCCGCCGCCGCTGGCAACGCCGGGTTTGCAGGTGCCAACTTTCCCGCTCAACAAAATCCCCAGCTTTTGTCCAACCCCGCCGGTGCTGCCTCCTCAACCGGCTTGCAGGATCCCATGTACGCACAGGCCCCCGCGGCTGCCGCTGCCATGGGTGGCGCTGTCGGTGCAGCCCCTGCGGCCTTTCAGCAAGGCGCCATTGCAGGCGACGCCGCCCCGCTCTACAGGCGCGACGTTGCTCCTGTGATCGGTGCACCGGGCGGCGCCGAGCTGGACAAGCGTTTCATCGGCATGCTGTCGGCCGCCCTTCCCTTGGCTTCCATGCTCGCGCCGGCAGTCACTACGCTTGGCAAGAAGATTGGCGAGATTGCCGGGGGCAATAAGGACCCTGCACAGGCGGGCGCCGTCCCTGTTCCTCAGCAGGGCGCCCCCTTGGCTCCCGCGCAGGTGCTGCCGCCTGCACCACCAGCTGGTGCCCAGCCTGCCTATGACCCCTTGATGGATCCTGCCATGCAAGGAGGCGACCCTTACCTTGCCGACCCTTATCTCGATGATTTTGGCAGTGGTGCCGCTGGTACTGGACTTGGTGCTGCTGCGGGGTCTGGCACGGGTGCTGGGTTTGGTGCCGCTGCCGGTCCTTATGACGAGTTTGGCGGAGGCTTCCAAGAAGATCCCTACGCTTCCGCTCCCATTGCGCCAACTCCCATGGGTGGCCAAGGTATGGGTGCTCCGGCTATGAGTGCTCCGGCTACGAGTGCTCCGGCTATGGGTGGCCCGGGTGACCAACTCTACCGCCGCGATCTCGACTATGCTAACAACCAGGCCGACGCCGACCTCTCGGACGGCGACGATCTCGATGAGTTCTTCGATGCTCGCGACTTCTTTGACGCCGACATGAACACTGCTGACCTAGATGCCGAGGCTTACGAGGGTGCCGAGACGGACCTCGAGGCTGACGCTAACTCACTCCAGGACGACGAGGCCGACGGCGATGACGAGGACGACGAAGACGAAGACGACGCAGACCTTGACGAGGAGGAGGATTACGAGGACCGAGGAATCTTCAAGCGCCAGGCCCCTCTTGCGTACGAAGAGCTCGACGACGACGAAGTGGCCGAGGCCCTGAAGAACTTCATCCCAGCTCGCCGTGTCAGGCGTAGCTGGCGAGCATAGTTTCGTGGTGTTGTAATGTTATTTTTGCTGCATTTCCTGTTTTACACAAGCGATCTTTTCTTTTTTGCCACTCGAGTGTTTGGCAGTTTGGCAAGGCGTTCCGGATGGGTCGGACAAAATGTATGGTATAAAGTTTGATTTAGGACTTCTTCATTTGCTATTTCTTTGTTTATTTCCTCCCTTGAATGATATCATTATTAAACTAACTTTGGTTTGCGTGATCTTTGCCCATAAGCCCGACTTGATGATGACAACCATTCCCCTAATTTCCACGTACGTCAGCAAAGTCCGTCGGATTTAGCTGCATGGATTGAACGGCCTCCATGTAACAACGCCAACAGGACAACCGGGATTCGGGCTAAATATTAACTCTGCGGCAGTAAAGTCTGCTCTGGTTCACCGGTTCAACTTTGAGGGGTCCTCGGAGGCCCTACCGTCGATTCGAGAACCACGCCACGACCTAAACTGTTTCCCTGGGGTAATTAACGGTTATACCTTAGTATCAACTCTGTACGATGGGTCGATTCGGGGAAGCGGGGTTCCTCGGCATCTACGCTTAGCGAACAACCACATGCAAGTTGGTCTGATTCAGGATGGGACGTATAGCGTACCCGATGGTGTATGGCCTGACGCTTGATCAGCTTTAAATCTTTGAAGAATAAGGCCACAGCATAAAGGGTGCCAAGTGAAAGTCTAAAACGAATTTCCCTCTTTCCAAACTGACATCGATTTTCTTGTTCTGTCAATGAGCAGGCCGAACGGGATTAGTATCACGACCCCTACAGAGAGTTCGGATGAAACCCCGACCACAATAGAAAGCGTGAGACGTGACCGAGGTGTGGACACTTAGCACCTCGCCTCACAGTCAGCCGTGTCAGCCGTGTCAGCCGAGGACCCCAAAACCAAGCCCGACCTTTTCAACCGCGAATAATTACGGCTTCTTTGCATCAAGACCGCAAAACAATCATTAAGATCGACCCTTTCATTGCTGCCAGTTTCACAAACAGACAGACACTTCTTGGTCTGGCAATACGTCACACAGACATTACACATACACACATACACACACATCACACAATGGCCGAAGGTTCCGAGCAGCCGCCTGTCATCATCGTCGGGGCGGGCCTGGCGGGCCTCGTCGCCGCCTTTGAGCTCCAACAACGCGGCGTCCGCACCGTCATCCTCGACCAGGAGAACCGTGCGTGTCTGGGCGGGCAGGCCTTTTGGTCGCTGGGCGGCCTCTTCATGGTGGACTCGGCCGAGCAGCGGCGGATGGGAATCAAGGACACCAAGGAAATGGCGATGCGCGACTGGCTCGGCAGCGCAGGCTTCGACCGGCCAAAGGAGGACTACTGGCCGCGGCGCTGGGCCGAGGCCTTTGTCGACTTTGCAGCCGACGGCATGGAGGACTACGTCAAGAAGCGCGGGATGGGGTTCATGATGAACGTGGGCTGGGCGGAGCGCGGGGACGGCACGGCCGAGGGGCATGGGAACTCGGTCCCGCGATTCCACCTGACGTGGGGTACCGGGCCCGAAGTGGTCCGGGTGTTTCGGGAGCCGGTTGAGGCGGCGGAGAAGAAGGGCATCGTCGAGTTCAAGTTCCGGCACTGCGTCGACGAGCTCATCATCGAGAACGGCAGGGCGGTCGGTGTGAAGGGTAGAATTCTGGAGGAGGACGACCAGCCGCGAGGGGTTAAATCGTCTCGTGTTGTCGTCGACACTTTCGAGCTGCGCGGCGCCGCCGTCCTGGTCTCCTCTGGCGGTATCGGCGGCAACGTGGACGCAGTCAAGGCGGCGTGGCCTGTGGATCGCCTGGGCCCCAAGGTTCCAGAACACTTTGTGGTCGGGGTCCCGGCACACGTGGACGGGCGGATGATCGGCATATCCGAGGAAGCGGGCGCCAATGTCATCAACCGCGACCGCATGTGGCACTACACCGAAGGCATCGCCAATTGGAACCCTATTTGGCCATCACACGGCATCCGGGTCCTACCAGCGCCGTCGTCGCTCTGGCTCGATGCCAAGGGAAAGCGGCTTCCGCCGCACCTTTTCCCCGGCAGCGATACTCTGGGAACGCTAAAGCATATCTGCTCAACGGGCTACGACTACACGTGGTTCATCCTGACGCAGTCAATCATCGCGCGCGAGTTCGCTCTGTCCGGCTCAGAGCAGAACCCTGACATCACAGGCAAGTCAATATGGCAGGTCCTGCGGTACCGTGTCTTCGGTGGCAAGGGCACCGTTCCGGTGCAGAACTTCCAGGAGCACGGCGAGGACTTTGTGGTGCGCGACAACCTGGTGGATCTGGTGGCAGGCATGAACGAGCTGGCGGCGGAGCGGGGCGGGCCGGCGCTCGACTTGGAGCAGGTCGAGGCCACGATCAAGGCGCGCGACGACCAGTTCGCCAGCCCGTACAGCAAGGACGCGCAGGCGATGCTGGTGGCCAACGCACGCATGTACTGGCCCGACAAGCGCGGGCGGGTGGCGGCGCCACACAGGCTGCTGGACCCTGCGCACGGACCGCTCATCGCGGTGCGCATGAACCTGCTCACGCGCAAGACGCTGGGCGGCATCGAGACGGACCTGTCCAGCAACGTGATGCGGGCCGACGGCAGCAGGTTCCCGGGCTTGTACGCGGCCGGAGAGGTTGCGGGCTTCGGTGGTGGTGGCGTCCACGGCTACAACTCGCTCGAGGGCACATTTGTCGGCGGCTGCATCTTTTCGGGCAGGGCGGCAGGTATGGCTATGGCTGATGAGGTGCTAGGGACGGCGGCGGGTGATATCAAGGCGCGGATATAATGAATGGGCTGGGAGCAGGTGTACAGATGTTGGGTGATTGCTTTTTGACAATAGACACTGCATGCAGCTTGTGTAGTAGGTATGAAACATGTGACAGACCTGACCTGCACGCTGGCTGTAATGGACGATTTATCTGAGGTCGACCAAGATCTGAGAACAAGTGAAAGGGAAAAAAAGGCACAAAAACAAAGGTAAGGTACAGTAATTAACGCGAACACATACGCCATTTTCTGCAGGTGCCGTCATCCCAACAACCTAGGCAGTCACGACCCGCTGGTTGGCAAACCCAATTCCGCTAGCGTATGCTCTAGACGGGTCTAAACCCACCGCACCTGCCGCTTGATGCTTGTTTCGCTGGCGGCTGTTGAGCCAAGGGAGTCGTACCTACTGTACCTTTCGATTTTCGATAGGGTTCCCACCAAAACCTCAAGCCATCCAACGTCTACTCCTTCCGATCATCACCAACTTGGGTACTCTAGCCTGGTGATTATTCTCCCCGAAAACACAAACCTACCTAAGTCAAGGTGTTCACCTAGGCACAGCCAAGATAGGCGCCATCCACTCCCAAGGCTGTCGCTCTTCTTGGACACAGACTTGTCGCATTATCAGACGGCATCGCCTGGAACAGCCCGCCCCGCCAACCTACGCCATCGTCGGATGTCACGATCTGGAGCTAGACCGCCTTCGCATAGCGGCATGTTGACTGCGTACAATCACGCAGAATCGTAGCACATGTGCCTTGGCTCCATGGATGCCAGCTCAAGGCCGCGTACTCCCGCTAAGGATAAACACGGCTAACCTTCAGCCTCCAACCCCACCTGACGACACCGAGCGCAACTGATTGGCAGCGTCTTGATTGTCGTTCGGCCGGATAGCCGGTTTCGCCCAAGATCAGGTCCTGGTTGAAAAGTATGACTACCCACCCTTCTGTCTTGCCTTGCTCAACGAGGTTTTTTTTCTGTCGGTGCTAAGGTCGACGGACTTGACCTTGGAGTTTGCGTCTCCCACGTTGATCTCGAGCTGCCTAAAGCACTGCTTTCACTGTGTATGCTCGCTCCAAAACTTGACACCCACCAGTACCTCGCTCCTCCTCCATATCGCCCTATAGCAAACCAGTAAGCCATCGCTCCTACTGCGCCCCTCCACCTTGGTGCACTCGCTCCTCTTGGCGGTCATTCTGCCAGGGGCGGCTCCCCGTCGCATTGCGCCCGCGCCCAACTAACAGCTACCCTCCCCACAAGTTCACCAGGGATCGAGCTTCATCTACCGATAGCTTCTAGCAATGACATCAATACTGTCGCACCCTCCTGAGGCTGCATCCGACGCAAAAGATGCAACTCCGGTCAGCCCTGCCACCCAGTCGGAGCCCTTCCCCAAGCCTGCCGAGGCACCCTCGGGACACAATGAGGAATACCAGAAGAACAGCGACAAAATCAATGCGCCCGCCTCTACAACACATCATTCCGGAGATCCTCTGCACGCCGCCGATGACCTGAAACACAAGCTCGGCGACAAGAAAAAGAGCTTCTCCGAGAAGAAGAACCCCGCTGGCGGCTTCGACGCCACCCCGCTCCCCGACTTCCCATCCGGCTTTGACGTCAAGATCACTTTCCACAAGGCTTGGAATCTTCCTATTGCCGACATCCCAAGCGCATCTTCCGATCCGTTCATCCACGCGACTCTGACTGCCGACGTTCCGAAGCGCCACAAGGAGAATCCAGACCTCAGGCACCGCACGCGAACCGCACGGAGAACACTGGAGCCTGAGTGGGAGGAAGAATGGATCATTGCCAACATCCCCAGGACGGGCTTCCGCCTGAAGTGCCGCCTCTACGATGAGGATTACCCGGACGCTGACGACAGGCTGGGCAATGTCACCTATGTCTCGCCCCAGTTTGACGAGCACTGGACGGGGTTGAAGCGCCAGACGTTCGAGGTCAAAAAGCGATCGGGGAGCAAGCGAGCGTACCTGCTCAAGGCGGCCGAGTCCTTGTTCAGCAAGGATTCCCAGATGACCCCGTTTCTAGACCTAAGCATTGAAGTTTTGGGTCCATCTTCGCCGCCGGGGGCGCAGATGTGTACTATCGGGCCGACCAGGTTTGTTCAGCACTTTAGCCCCATGATTGGGCGCCTGATGGGAATCAAGGTCAACGAGGAGAACCAAGAGGATAATGGGTCGGAACGGCCCGACACGGCGACAAGAAAGACGCAGCGATATGAGTACGTTTTATTCGATACCTTGAACCCTATATTACGTCTGTTGACCCAATCCTGTCGCACTAGCTTCCAAGCCACCGAGATGCAACTCCAAGGCCCTGTTCCGCCCAAGATGTACCACAGATATGTCGAATTCAAGCGCTTTGTGGGGCCCATGTTTTCTTCAGCCGGCTTGCGAGGGCGAGTCCTCAACAAGGTGCTCCACAAGCAGCATCGTCGTGTGTACAACTTCGACTCGTCAACTAAACAGGGAGAGTTTGCGTCTTGCTCAACTGAGGCTTCCCTCAAGTTTCTCCAGTTGGCACACTTTGACGAAGGTGGCCGCATCTTCACCTATGTTCTCACTCTCGATGGCCTGCTGCGCTTCACCGAGACGGGTAAGGAGTTTGGCATCGACATGTTGTCGAAGCATACCATGCATTCGGATGTCGAGACGTATATCGCCTGCTCAGGTGAATTCTTCATCCGGGGAAAGCACTCCGGCCGCCACACGCATAGTCGTACACATAGTCGCACAACATCGAAGGACGTCCAGGAGAGCAAGGTGGACGGTCAGGAAGGCCAGAAAGAACAGTCTCGAGATCTCCTTGAAGTCGAGGGACAAGCCAGCCATATGCGCCTCAAAGACAAAACTGCCGAGGACTCTAAGACCCCATCGGCGCCCGGCGAGGGAACTTCCAGTCATGTGGAGAAGAGCAAAGGGGACGAGGAAAACAAGCCCAAGAAATCCACAGAAAGCAGCTTACCACCTCGCGACCCATCCCACTACGAGCTGATCATAGACAATGACTCGGGCACGTACCGGCCCGACAAGTCTATTCTCCCGCTCCTGCAAGACTTCCTCCAGCGCAACTTCCCGGAGCTCAACATCCGCACGATGCACTGCGAGGACGAAGAGCTCATAAAGCTCAAGGCGGAGCAGCACGAGGCCAAGAAGAAGTCGGGTCCGCGCGTGCGCATGGTACTGAATCGCAGCCCCAGCTCGTCGAGTATCAGCTCATCGGACGAGAGCGACCTCTCTAGCCTAGACGACGGGTTCGGGCATGGTGGGGCCAAGCGCAGCAAACGCGAGAAGGCATGGGATGCGCTCAACGACCCGAAGGGCGGGATCAAGGAGCTCAAGGACAGTTTAGTCAGTAGGCCGAAGCACGAAACGGCAGGGATCAAGAAGGCGGAGGCTACGGAGATGTGACCCTGGTGATGGCTGTCTGCATTAATGTTTAATTCTTATGCTTGCTTTGATGGGGTTCGACTAGGTACGTTAGCTGTTTCCGGCTTTCTATTTATGTCTTTACTAGTCCTCCGCTGTATTGCTCGACCGGGGAAATATACCTACCTAGTCACCATATGGCGCTCTGATAGCATTGCCCAAACTTGTCTCTTGTTGGGATTCTCATCATCTTGAAATGCCTACCTAGGTACGAACAACAGCGTTGCAAGGCTCTCGATAATTTTTTCTCAGGTTTACATAAAGAATCCCATTCAATTTGTAAGCAAACAACACCTGCATATACCCACAGGTATTGTACCTATTGAGGAATTTTTCACGACCTAACATTGCGGGTCAGTCAGGATTTCCACACCCAACACGACTCTCTACTGTATGTATATGTCACCTACTGAAATAGTGCTTGTACGTACCAAGGCACCATGCTCCTTGGATTCCCCACGTGCCAAGAGGATTCCGCCAAGCCAAATATAAAGATGTTCATGTTTCAAAGGCCCAAGCGACAATGTCACCAAGATAACAGCCGACGAAAGGAGCGGCATATGCTACGGGGCAAAAAACGGCTCTTAGGCTACTCTTGCCCTTTTCGGTGAATTGGGTCCCGGTATTTCGCTCAAGATAGTGAAGAATTGGAGATCTTTCTCCTTTCGGACATGCACTTCCCTCTCCTGTTCGACATGCAAGCGACGAATGTCTGGATTAACTTAACTTGCCCCAGGACCTTCCTGACTAGGTACCTGCCTACCTCTACGTACTATGACCAAGGGACTATGCCAAGATACTTGGACTATAATCTAACCTTACTTAGATGAACCGAAAGAACAGCTTCCAAAAAAAATGACGGAAAGCTGGCATACAAGACATCGACACCACAAGTGCAGCCCTCAGC
>JARHUK010000352.1:0-33185 GCA_031001725.1 Pseudopyricularia javanii
CCCCTCGACCCCAATCCCATCAAACCCCCGAATAACCCGCGCCCTCTGCGCAAACACCTCAAAGTCCGCCTCCCTCTCCTGCAGTGCCCGCACCGCCGCCACCTCCGTATCCGTCAGCGGGCCCTCCCTCCCTCCGGCCACCGCCCCCTCCGCCTCCATCCTCTCCAGCGTGCGCTGCGCCTCCGCCGCCAGCTCCGCCCTGCGCACCGCCGCGTCCTGCATCGCCGGCCCCACGTCCGCCGCCCGCGACGCCGGCACGTACTGCGTGAACCCCGTCTGCGGGTCCCGCACGCTGATGGTGCCCGGCGGTGCTGTGGCCGCCTTCATGGGTCGGAACGAGAGCTGATCTATATCTTGAGAGAAGACCCGAGAAAATTAAAATGTTAGTTGATGGAAAGGAGCGGGAGATCAAGCAAAGCATTTTGAGGACCGGAAATTTCTTACCCATATTGTTGTTCTCCCGACCACGAGTAGCGGTTGCGTTTTCCCCTGCACCAGGCTTCCCGCCCGTCCGCGATCGTTTTGGCGATGGCGCTTTTGCGAAATAATTCGAATCAAGTTCTTCTACTGTTAGCTTCCCATATATTGAAACTTGAAAAGAAAATCATGCACCGTGCAATCTAGAAATGACTTACCAGCTCCTGGATCTGTGATTTCCGCAGCATCTTCACCCCCCTCAGCTCGTCGCTTGTTTCTCCTGCCTTCGGGCGGGTAATTCGGCACCTCACCCGACGGTGATCCCTCTGAGAAGTCCGACAAGTCTGACAACTCCGACAGGTCCGACAAGCCTGACAGGTCAGATCCCCCAAGAGGCGGCGACGGCGGCGGTGTCGGCAGCGTTGACCCCTTGTGCTCCGTGACGATCTTCATGGCCTCCTTGGCCACTTTGCGTACATCTGCTTCCATACTGGGCCAGTTCATGTCCACGTCGATCACCTTGGAGAACATGTCCGTCACCCTGGATGGATCGTAGCTGGTCAAGGTGGTCAGCTCGTCCACCTTCCATGGCCCCATCGGGTTCTCGCTAGTCACGGGGTTGGATGTGAATTTCTTGAAAAGCGCCTTGAGCTCCACGAACCGCGAGCTGTAGACTCGCAGCTCTGCCATGTCGGCCTCCATCTGCTGCTGCAACGCCACCCTGCCGTTGTCACGCTCTCGGCGGAGGCGGTCGAGGCGCAGCTTGTAGAGATCAATCATTGCTGTGACTGCCACCTTGAGTTTTCCGAGGATGGCCAAAGGACCGTGGGCTACCTCCTTCTCCAGTCTCGCGGCGTGCTTCCTGATTATGACAGCCCTGTCCGGCGACCGAATCATGAAGAGGCTGCGGAGCAATGTCTGTAGGTACTGAAGCCTTTTCGCCAGCAGCCAGTTCATCTTCATGAGCTTGGCAATCAAAAGACCAAACTGCGTCGAGCTCTTGAGCTCCAGGCGTTTGCACCATAACCTGATGTCATCTTCGCTGGGCCCTTCGTCTTCAGAGTCTTCAGAGTCAAGACCTTCACCCCCAAAATCTTCCGCGCTGAATTCCTCATCGAGCATGTCTTCGGCGCTCAAGTCTACGACGACAAACTCGCCGTCATTGGCATCTTCGTTTTCTGCCTCCTCAAAGTCGATCCTCCTTTCCACAAACTCCTTGCGCAGCTGCGGTCTGGTCATCACGGCGTCTTCGAATAGCGGTAGGTATCTAATGGCTGCTTCGCGAACTTCGGCGGCCACTCGGTCCAGGTCCTTGCCCATCTTCGGCCAGGTCTTGCGCTCGTACAGCCAGTATCGACGCGTCGATGCGCCGACCATCTGCAGTCGCACCTGGACTTCCAAAAAGGTCGCTATGGTGGAGTACCCAGCGTTGGAAAGCACGCCGATGGCATCGTAAAGCCACGTGCCTCTGTGTCGCCCGTAGACAGCCTTGCAGTTCTTCCATGTGACCACAGAGCCGATGGGAGGTTGTCTAAAGGCGCGGTCGCCCTGCAACTTCAGGGCCTCGGGGCCATACTTGGCAAAGTCTCCGGCCCAGAACGACTGGCGAAAAGGTCTGCAGAGCACGTCTGCAGGTATTGCCGTCGCCGTGTCGATCATCGCCACAGGCGGATCCCACAAGCGCCCGGATTCGATGTCAATTTCCCACGGGGTGTCGCAAGCCTGCGGCCACGACCTCTGAGCCAGCTGCGTCATCATAAACCGTGTAGGTATTTTTCCATATTCGCCTGGAAATGCACGGGTCAAGTCGTACACAAGGCCGCCAAACACCTAACGGAGGTATATATATTTTTAGTCAGCTTTCGGGGACGCGGAACTTGATAGAAATGGAGCAAAGGACCGGCTTGGGCTGCAACTCACGCTATTCTCGATCGCGAATCCTTCCTCATGCTGCGGCTCCCCTTCATAAAATGGATGATCCAACCTTCGGGCGATTTGGTCGTTAGGGTCTCGGTTGCTTTTCAAGGTGAACAAAACCTCGGCTGCTTCGCGGAGCAACATGTGCTGCACTTCGGAAATGACTGGCAGGGAGTCGTCGTCATATATAGAGCTGTGTTGGGAAAAGAACACCGCGTGCTGCACAAGTTGGGCAGTAAAGGCTCAAGTCAGTTCATCTTGTCTTTGAAAAAATCTCCATATACATGTTTGTAGACTTACCGCCAGCTCGTGGAATAGCACCGCTGCAACGGCAAACGAGCAGACAAGCTTTTCTGATGGGGACGTGTGGCACGATAAAAGTGGCCAGATCAACTCTGCACCGATCGAAACGAGCGTCGGTCCTTCTGCCTTCCCGCCACCGCTGACCAGATTGGAGTTTGTTACGGCGAATACAGGCATTCTATAGGCGTCTGGTACCCAACGACTACTTTCGAACCGGTAGCACGAAGCTATGCTGAGCCTCACTCGTTTGCTCATGATCTCGCTTGTCCAAGAAGACGCGTCAAACTGGGCCGCCCGGAGCTTGAGAAGCTCTGGGAACTGTAGAGAGCTGGTTCCTTGGATCTCATCGTGCCAAGCGTTGCGGCACGCGAAGCGCCGCTGCCGAGAGGTGTTCTGCCGCAGCCATTCTGCAGCCGGGTCTCGACTTGGGTCAATCTTGAGGCGGGTGTATAGATCCATGAGACCGGTCCAAGGAGGTAGGTTTGAGTTTAGCATGCGCGTCAGGAGCTGGAGTGCCGGCTGCAGTGCCTGCCAAACGTTTGGGTCGTGCTTTTTAAAGATGAAGAGCCGCGTGTTAGCAGTCCATTAGATTGAGAAAAGCCCTTAGGTAACATACAGCAGTCCATTCGCCTTCTTTGAGATTGCCATCCTCGTCCCTAAAGGCCCAAACCTGCCGAGGGAATGAGGCCGGCGCGCCCCCTTGCCTATGTTCGGCCCATCGGTCTTGAACGATAAGGCTGCGGGTTAGATGAGAAACTTGGTTAGTGACTGTCTGGAGGCCACTGTTGGTGCAGCGCAAGACAAGAGAAGCATGGATTGAAGGTCGTTGACTCACTCGTGTAAGGGCCCTTGGAGGTCGGATTCGACGACGTCGTCGAAGCGGAAAAGACCCTGCTGGAGAAGCTACGGAGGAGAAAGAGGCTCTGTTAGTGCCAATACGAAATATGAGTTTTCCTCGATCCACCGACTGAACCTTCAGACTCACCTCGTCTGTAGTGTAGCCAGACATCATGAGTCGCTGGTAATCCTCATCCTCTTTGACGACCTCGAGGTGCTTTTGACATATTTTCCAAAGCTCGAGGCTCCTCTTCTGGTCTTTGGTAGTTGCCGGCTTCTGGATTTGAAGCTCGATATATTTGTGGATATCTTGCCCAGAATCCTGTGCTGTTTTGGAGTTGTAGTAGTTCGTCTTGAGAAAGCTTTCAATGTTGACGGCATCAACCCATTCCCCGTGCTTCATCTGGTAGCGTCTAGATGCGGAAGAAGTCGGCGAGAGCCCGGAACGACCATCCGTACGACCAGGAAAGATACCGAACCGCTTCGCCATCTCGGTAGGGTTTTGGGCCAGACTGGCGTCGGTCTGGACGGGGTGAAGCCTGTTGATGTGACTTTCCTGGAAGTATCTCGGAGCTATCCTCTTCTCGGCGTCGAACTCGGGATCTGTCCAGATGGGTACGTGCTCATAGTAGTCGCCCAGGTAGCCATCCCCCTTCTTCTTTGGGGGTGGGTGCTGGGAGAGTGGGAGGCGGTCGCGACGAGGAAGCCGAGCGAGCCTGTGCATCTTGGCGTAGCGACGCAGCATAACGTCGTCATTGATTGTCGACAGATCGCCCAGGTCGCCGTGCTTGTCAAGCCATTCCGCATCGGCGCGGTTGTACCCGCCGGGTTGCTTGTCGTCGTCATCAGGTCCTCCGTCAGAGTCATCCCCGTCCACGCGCTCCTCTTGGAGTCCGGTGTTGGGATTCACATTTCTGCGGATTTCGTTGAACGCTTCACTTGCCGACCTGGGTCTTGGCATGATGACCTCGCGCCTCTGGCCAGGCATTTGCAATTGTCAAAATATTACGGCTAGAGTGGCTGTGCTGCTGAGCAGGCAGATATGTTCGGGGCTGGAGGAAAATGCCTATTAGGGAGCTGTCTTGGAAAGAGACAAACAGAGAGAAAATTAAGAAAGTGAAGATGTGTTTCTTCGGACTTCCTATCTGGAAGAGAGGAATATGGATGAGTATTTGGGAGCTTGCAACAGAATGACATTTTCTACAATCGCAAACAACGACGGCATCAACACTCGCTGATGCTCGCTTGCTTTGTTGGGATATGGGGTGCTGATTGAAGCCATGGCATCTGGGCAGCCGAGAGCGGTTGTTTGGTGACAAAGAAGCACCGGAGGGAAGCGCTTTCAATTGAATGCGACCGACACAAAGAGAATCTTGGGTTGACGCTGGATCGTAGACTTTAGACGACGAAAGCGGCTCGTGTTGATGTAGGGAGATGATTTTGCTCGACTGGAATGTAGCGGCAGTGGCTTGATCGGGTGGGCGTGTCTCTGTAAAAAGAATAAAGAAAAAAAACAGGCCATCATCTGATCCTTGACTACTGTAGCTCTAGATTAGCTCTAGTGGTGTAGGGGGTGCTTCATAGGGACCTCCTTCCAGAAACCTCACAGCATCAAACACCCTCCAACGCCTCAAGAAACAACACCGCCTCCTCCGTCCGCTCGCTATCAACCCCAGCAAACTCACCCAGCTCGCCGACTGCCCTACGCCCGAGTACCCTCGCGCCATCTAGATCCCCGGCGTCGAGCAGCACCCGCGCCGCGATGGCAAACACGTCACCCCGCTGCGCTGCCAATCCCTCGGCGTCCATGAGCTCAAGGGTCTCGTCCAGCACGCGGGCGGCGGCAACGCCCCGCGCAGCCTCAAGCTCGTCCAGCTTGAGCTGGATCTGTCGCCTGTTGGCATCTGAGGCGGCCAGGTGTTTGGGCGCCGCACTGCAGAGCTCGCAGGTGCAGTTGAAGCCCCACCTGCGCAGCATGCTCTGGCGATCGGAGGAGAGCATGTTGAGCGGCGTGTCTAGGGCGGGTTTAGCGTCTGCTATTCGCTCCGATGATAAAATGGTTGGCGATGCGACTTACAGCTAATGCTTAGCTCTGTACCTGGTTTGATGTCTTTGTAGGCGACGACTTCAAGCTCGAGTGTCGATCGAGTATATCGGACATGGGTGCTGTGTGCTGTGAGCTCTCATGTTTGATCACGCGTGATTCGGGTTCTGTTGCAAATGAAACAACACAAAGTTGTACTTACTTTGGTCGACACGAATGGTTGATCCGCTTCCATAATGACAACAAAGTGTAGGTTAGCCGCCATGCTCAAAACGTCCTCGTCCAGTCTGCAGCCCCCTTACCGAGATCCTAGGGAAGAGTCCAGAGTGAGGTATCGCATTCAGAGTAGCTCCAAAAGTGTTTGAATCCATGATGGCGCTCAGCACATGGTCGCCAGAGCCACGAGACAAGGCCATGACCGCATCGCGATCCCGGGGCGGGAGACGCGCCCAAGCCCGCTCGAGAAGTCGCCGTCGCTGCCCCACGCCCACATGCGCCGGGCGGGTCATCATCTCGAGCAGCACGGGACGTTCGCGAAACAGCACCTCGCCCTGGGCGATGCTAGTGTTCGCCACGACGCCCTTGCCCTTCTCCGGGATGCCAACGACAGCATAGGGCGTCGGCGCTCTCGGCTCCGCTGCGTGCCTCCGACGCGTCCAACCTGGGTTCCACGACGGATCGATGCCGTCGACGAGTGGCGCGGCTGTGGCCGCTATGGCTGGCGTTGTGATGATGCTTATGCCGTGTGTGCCGCCGAACGAGGCATGGGTGTAGAGGCAGTACTTTGGCTGCTTGGACTGGTGGGCTGGTGGGTGGATGCAGAGAGGAGGCGATGTCCAGGGCTGCCAGAGGCCGGAGTGCGAGGCCGTTGTGTCGTCGGTTATTGGCAAGCAGGTGGTGGTGGGTGAACTGTACTCAGAGAGTGGTCCTGCTGGGTTCCAGAGACACAGAAGGGCCGGCTCGGTTGCTAAGCCTTGGCTGGTGATGAAGAGCGTAGCTAGGTTGGTAGCAACTAGGAGTTTCTTTCGGTGTTGTTGATACATGTTTTCTGCTTTTACAACATATCATCATGAAACTCGACTTGTTGGATTGTGGCTACAGTTGATTGAATGAGGAATATTATAATACATAATGATGAGAGAATATCCGTAAATGGCCATCAAACAGGTGAAGTTGTATTAATTAGCCGGAAGTCGTTGTGCATGCTTGGTATTCTAGGCGGCGGAGCTGTTTCCAGCTTCCCAGATGGGATGCGGCAAACGTCTGCCTTTGAAGGCCCGCTGGCAGTCATGGAGATATGCAATGGTATGCCCAGGCATCTATTTCTACCTAGAAAATATAGGGTAAAAAGTATAAAAAGTAACGATCTCGATCACTAAAAAAAGATAGAAATTAACCAGAGTAAATATCACATTACAAAGCATCATGTCCAAATGGTCCTGAAACTGCCCAGACTCTCCTTTCATCCCCCAACGAGGCACTCAGATGGCAGCGACAGTCTCACCACTTAGCCCTTCCTTGCCCTCCTTGAGCATGCCCCAAGCCCGCAGCACAGTGCCCTTCTGCGTCCTGGTCGTGAAGGGGATGTCCAGCCCGCTCCCCATCCTCTCGTCCCTGCACTCCTGCTCGGTCGCCCACACAAAAGACTGGTGCTCCTCGGGCGCCAGCTTTACACCCTCCTCGTCCCCGAGGAAGTCGACGAAGAAATGGAACTTGGCGACCAGCAACCCGCTCCTGGTCGGGAAGACCTGCTCGAGGGGACCGGGCGGCGGCGCGGCGGGCACCACGGCGCCGACGTGACGCGCCACAAGGCCGGCCTCCTCGAGGAGCTCGCGGGCCACGGCGCGCACGACGGAGGCGTCGTCGTGGTCTACGGCGCCGCCGGGAACCTCCCACAGGTTGGGCATGCTGTCTGTGGGGGCGCGCTGGACGAGGAGGACGGCGTCGCGGGCGCGGTTGAAGACGACGGCGCCGGTAGCCAGGGCCGCATACTTGACGGTCGGGTTCTGGGCCTTGCGCCTGGATATAACGACGTGGGCGGGGTGGTTGAAGTCGTCGGCGGTGATGGCGTTGACGACGAGGTCGGGGTATGCCGGGGTGGTGGCCGCGGGGTCGGCGGTGATTGGCGGGGAGGGAGTGGTCATGTTTTATGGTTGCAGGGATGGTGATGGTGTTTGGGGGGGTTGTGTGAAGAAGGAATTATGTATGATTTATGAGGCTGAAAATGGGTTGTTTGCTGTTGCTACTGCTACTGCTATTGCTTTTGGTGATCAAGTTTGGCTACAAGAGGGGGAGGCTGATGGAGATGAAAAGATGTAGGATTTGGCATTTTAAAGATCATGATGAAAGCCGTTTGTGTTTGTTTATTTGTTCAACATGAAAACTAACTTAGCTAGAGCTTACACACACACCCTCTAGCCTCAATCACCAACAGGCAGCAAGCATTCCAGTTTGACTCATTGTCTTTTATTGCTGTGCAACAATCATGATGGAATGTTACCTCTAGGCACTCTTTTGGTGATTGTGTAGCTTTTCTTCTTCCTCCAAACCACATTTTTTACACATTAGATGCTTGCTGTTGGGACGATGCGGGAACCCCGACTGTCGTTTTATTGCTTTGAAATCAGATGAGCGTTTGTTTGGTTTGAATAGTTGGCCACATGGCTAGTATCTGTCATCTGTACCGGTGAAAGCTTGGGCTGAGTCGAATCTCATCTGGCACCGGAGCGATCAGTTGGTGATTGAATCGAACACTATGCATGGGCTGGTGATAAGTTCTCATTATGGTCACCTCCAGACATCCCCTCCCCTTTCCTCTCCACCAGCAAAAAAAATCGACAAAATCTCGC
Source organism: Pseudopyricularia javanii (assembly GCA_031001725.1). NCBI lineage: Eukaryota > Fungi > Ascomycota > Sordariomycetes > Magnaporthales > Pyriculariaceae > Pseudopyricularia > Pseudopyricularia javanii. The sequence continues at coordinate 8,368 of JARHUK010000352.1, forward strand.
CATCTCGTCTTTTTTTCAGGGGCACATGAAACCTTTTATCTGTGTCTGCATTTTGGACAGTCTCAAATGGGGAAAGCGGTGAACAAAACACTACGGTCCAAAATAAATAGGAGGTCCCTCTCAGCGTACCAATGCCCCGCTGACTCGCCTCGCTTAGTTTGATCTCCTCGCCCCTCCAGGCTTCCCTTTTTCTATCCGTGTCGCAGGACAATCGTGAGCAGGACGAGGAAACGAAATGACAGTCGCAGCCATGTCTCTATTCTGGTCGATTCTAATTGAGGCGCCATACTCTTACATGTACTTGTACGCGATGCATTCAAGCATATCGCAAGGCTTCGTCATCAAAACCGGATGGAGTTGGAAAGATCCCCCCCGAACCACCTGATTGCGCGATTCAACCCTTTGATCATGACATGTTTACCCGATGAACGAGTTCCATGGAGGCTTTACTCATTATGCTGGCTGTACTGACAGTTGACGAACTAATCAAGACTTTGGTTGACATTGGCATCTATCTACTGTACACAGCATCAGATCGGATCAGATGAAAACAATCAATTCCAGCTCCATCGCCGTGGATCGTGACAAAACGACAACCTCCATCAGCTTCAGAACTTCAGCCCACGCTGCGACCCTGAGACGGCTGAGCCGCTGGACTTGGCCTTCCAAGCTGCTCCCAAGCAAGCTCCCAAGCATAAATTCCCTTGGCGGATCACCAGGGATCGCCACACACACACATACATGCACAAAAAGACAAGAGACCCTCTTCCCTTGCCATGATACCCCTGTCCCCAAGCCAAACGTCAGATTCCGGGGGGCCCGCTTGCAAGTGTCTCGGCTTGTTTCGACGTCCACAATGTCAAGTCGTGCGGTCTCTTGGCCTTCTGGGCGGACACCTTTGTGTGTCTGGTCCCCTGTTCCCCTTGTGGCTTTGCATTTCATTTCGCTGCTTTCTACTGCCGCCTCTGTTTACTGTACAGTACTCCCCGGCAGCTAGGGTCTTGGGTTCTTGGCCTCTTTCTGCCGTCGACGATCCCTTCTCCCACACCCCCATGCTTTCTTGTCGTCGTTTTCGTCATCCTCTCCTATATTCACTTCCATCGTCCTCTTTTTCAATATCCACCTTCTGTTCATTTTGTTGCTTTTTGGTCTTGACGTTCTCGGTGTCGTTGTACAGCGGCATCTTTCTATTATTCTTCTTCTTCGGGCTGGATACCATCGATCAGGGATAACAGGGACGCTCCAGGGAAACGAACGGTCCAGGGAAAAGAAGAGCTTCATCTTTCCTTTTCTTTCTTGATATTTTCACAGCGCTTGTTTTCCGGTTCCAAGTCGAGCGCATAGATCTGCTGCTTTTACTTTTTTTCTTTCTCACGACGATTCCAACCTAATACCCCCCCTCCGTTACCGTTACGCTTTATCGAATTCGATTCATACACAGCCTGTACCGATGCGCACGTCAAGGTAGCGACTAATTCACCCTCCGACGACAAAAACACCCCCTCTACCCTTCGAATGGCCGCCACGTCCCTTCGCGGGTTCTTCCTGCTCACGGCAGCCGCAGCGGCAACGGTAGCAGCGCAGGGTTCTCTAGACATCTTCAACCAGACGGATCACCCCCACGACCACGATGTCGGGTGCGTGCACATGCCCATCGTGCACATGAGCAAGGCGGAGCAGTACTCGAAGCGCGCCGTCCAGATCCCCTTTGACCAGCGCTTCGATGTAGGCTACTACACCAAGCTCTCCTTCGGCACCCCGCCCCAGGAGGCCCTCGTCCACCTGGACACGGGCTCGTTCGAGCTGTGGATCAACCCGACGTGCGACAACCTCGACGGCGCCGGGGAGCGGGCATTTTGCCTCCAGGGCGGCAGCTACAACCCCAACGCCTCGTCCACGGTGCAGCCGCTCGGAACCACCAACAGGCTGCGGTACGGCATCGGCGCCGCCAACATCTCGTACGTCAAGGATACCGTAGGGATCCCGGGGACCGTCATGTCCATCAAGGCGGCCCAGTTCGGCGTCGCCACGTCCACCGACACGCAGAACGCCGGCATCCTGGGCATCGGCCACGGCATCGGCCAGGCCATCGGCTACCGAAACTTCATCGACGAGCTGGTGGCCCAGAACGTCACCACGACGCGCGCCTTCTCCGTCGCCCTGGGCTCCAAGGACGAGAAGCAAGGGACCGTCGTCTTTGGCGGCGTCGACACGTCAAAGTTCGCCGGCTACCTCGCCAAGCTGCCCATCGTGCCCGCAGCCCAGAGCCCCGACGGCGTGCGCCGCTACTGGGTCAACATGTCGTCCATCTCGCTCCACCCGCCCTCGGGCCGCAACAAGACCTACGCCAACACCACCATGCCCGTCTTCCTCGACACCGGCTCCACCCTGACCCTACTTCCCGACTCGCTCGTCAGGTCCGTGGCCGCCGACTTTGGCTCCACCGCCCAGGACGAGAGCGGCTACTGGCCCATCGACTGCTCGCTCGTCAACATCAACGGTACCATGAACTTTGCCTTTGACGGCGTCACCATCCGCGTCCCCTACCGCGAGCTGATCCGCCAGTTCGGCAACAGCTGCGTCCTCGGCATCAGCAGCAACAGCCAGTTCACCCTGCTCGGCGACACCTTTATGCGCAGCGCCTACTTCGTCTTCGACCAGGACTCGGACTGCGTGTGGATGACCCAGTACACAAACTGCGGCAGCACCCCGGCCGCCCTGGCCTCGGTCCAGTCTCTGCGAACACTCCAGGGCGCGTGCCAGCTGCAGCAGGGCAGCGTGCTTCAGGCGACCACGAGCGGCGCCGCCGCGCCCGCTACGTCGTCGACCCCGAGTACGGGCAGTGGTAGTAGTAGTGGCGGCAGCACGGCCAACGTCCCGGCTGCCGAGAACCCGCCGGCTGCCAGCACAACGGCAACGACGCCAGATAGCAAGTTACAGGGCGCCGGTGGCCGAGCCGCGGGGGCGCCGCTGGCCTCGGCTGTGGTTGCGTGGTTTTTGTTGGTGTCTGCAGCGTCAAATTTTGGGTCATAGAATCGACAAAGGCGGATGGCGTTTCGTCATTGAAAAAAAAGCAAACGTCTCTTTTTTCTTCTTATTCTTACCTTATATATCAGGCTGGCAGGCTTTCCAAGTATATAGTCATGGGTCAAACGGATTACCCTCTCCTTCATCCTGCTACGGTACATAGCATCAAGCGTCTTTTTTTTTGTTGGTACGGTGCTTCATTCTTCATTCTCTTTGTAAAGACCATTTTAATGGAAGACCTTTTTCTATCATTTACGTGTTGTTCTTTGGTACGAGGCGGCTTTATCCCATATTTTGTTCTAATCTGCATCTAACGGATGGCTGAACTAGGTATCTAATCGAGATTTAGATTTCTTGTAGCACAAAAGCTACCTCAAGTATGGACGTTGTTGTCTGCTCCCGCTGCAGAAACATGCATCCTACCGAGCCGGAACGTCCCGTCTTTCACGGGTACTACTCGTTGCTATGACATAGGCGGCAGACAAGCCACGCACCTCATAACCAGATCTAGGCATACATAAGAAAGTAATGCAAGACATCACTGAGATTCCAACGCACAACCGCACGCTTTGTGTCTGTTAAAAATTGACTTTTCTCTTCTTAAAATCCAAACCCGTCCTTTGGGCCGGTCTGGAGATGTCAAAAAAAAAAATGCCGCAAGCTTGTCTCGCCCGGCGGCATCCCGCACTAGTGCATGTTCCGCCCAGAGCCTTGGCATATCTCCAGAAACATGCCCCCCGGGGCACCATCCCATCATCACAACGGCCCAAGCGCCAAGGTTGATGATTTTGTTTCACTTCATTGTTCTGTTCCACTGGTGACTGGCTCTCGTCTACTTTCCCTCGTTTCCAAGATTTTATCGTTCACCATGTTAGTGGTGCCTACATTGTATGTGGCTTGTCACGACGACACGCGACCATCGCCATAAATAAGAGTTTGCGAATGTCGAATGATATTTATATATAAAAAAGGGGTATCATACAAATGCAACAAAAATGTCCAAAGGTATCGCCACAAGCTCCATATACCCAAGGCGGACTGTCCTAAGATCGCCGCTTGCTCTCCCCGCTCCGGTTACTCGTCCACGTCCGCCGCTGTCTCATCTCCCCTCCACCAGTGGGGCTGCTCTCGTTACTGTGGCCGTCCGACTCCTTCCCATCGTTGTCCTTGTCGCCGCCCTCGACCCGGAAGCTAAAGTCTACAACCCCGACGAGCCTCTCCACCGCCTTCACGAGCTCCCGCAGGTCGTCCGTGATGAGCCCGCTACATACCTGCATGACGCTATACTCGGTGTAGCCCTTCTGATTCACGTGTCGCGGGTCCAGCATATCCGATAGGTCTGGGCAGGTACAGCGCTTCGCCCCTGCCACTCCACCCGTGATGGTCCTCGCAATAGGTGGCCTTTGGCCCGGCTCTGGCTTCTTCCCGCCGCACCGGCCCTTGCAAACCCCGCCAACTGCCCCAATCAAGGTCGGCATGTGCACAAACGGCGGCAGCGCCTGGCCGGAGAGGAGTGCGTTCGAGAGCAGCGCCAGCGTCGACACGATGCTGTAGTGCGCCGGCTGCACCTCGTCCAGCAGCCCGCGCAGCGTCCGCGCCCACTCCGCGTCGTTGTCGCCCTCGGCGTCAACGCGGCGACCACGGAGCGAGCCATCCGAAATGCTGTGCGGTGGCCGCGTCGCCGTGTATGACATGAGCGTCAGGTAGTTGAGGATCCGGCTCGAGCGCAAAATGATCTCCTCGTACACCTCCTCGGGGAAGCGACCGCCGATTGACGGTTCCCAGCGCTGCCACTGCGCGTGCGTGCCCAGGCTCGGTAGGAGCATCATCAGCTTTCCAAACATCTTCTGCCGAACGCGGGCGAGGTGGTGCCCCGGCGTGCCCTTTTTGTACTGCCCGTGGGCCGCGGCGGGCCCCATGACCTCGGCCTCGGCCAGCTGCACCCTTATGGTCTGCGATATCGCACTGAAATAGTTGGCCAGGAGGTACAGCGTCGTGCTGAGATCGCGGCGCAGCCAGGTGCGGTCCATAAAGGGCGACGGGAAGATAGTCCAAAAGAAGGCCACGAAGCATCCGGTGGCAATGGCCGCGACACGATACGATGCTATCATGTACGTCCTGCAGAATTTCTGTCAGTATGTCTGCCCAGACCCATAAAGCGGCGAGCAAGCACTTACGGGTAGTAGGTCTGTCCTGTTGTTTCGCTGACTTCAACTCCAATGGCCCGGACTTGAAGCTCGTAACCGATAATGAGCACCTGCGACATGAGGCAAATCATGACAGCAGGGAAGATTTGCGGGTATTTGACAAATACGTAGTAGTCAATAAGGAGGAAAAACCACATGAGAATAAGAACTCCAGCGTCTTGTTGGGCGGGAACGTAAGCTGCAAGGAGCGCGGTAGCCATGGCGACAAGGCTGCCGACGATACGACAGCAGAATCCAAATATAGACTGTCCCGAGGCTGATGATACGATTTGCTCATTAGTATGGCAGCTTTGGAGGAAAGCAAAATCAGCCACAAAGACAGCCACTCACTTTGCGTCATGCCGAATGCGATGATAATCATGGCCCATACAAACCTCTGCTCCAGAAAGAACTGCTGGGTGCTCTCAACCAGCCCAATAATGGCAACCGTCATGGTCGCGCACGCCACCCGTAGCCCGAACGCGCTCGCGTCCGACGACAGCAGCTGACCAAAGGCCCTGACGCGATCCCCCCAGCGCTCGACCGCATTCGTGGGCGGCAGGTGCTCCGGGTCCCGCTTGATGCGGCTGTAGCCCTCGCCGAGGTGGACGGTGACGTTGCCCGACTTGTTCCGGTCCACGACATCCCTCGGTCCTGTGCGTTTGCCATCGCCCGAGTCAGCACCGCTTCCCGAATCCGGGCCGCTTTCGAAAATGCTCGATATCCACTTGCGTGTGCGACGGATTCCTGGGTAGATGAGGCGGTGGTGGGACATGGTGCCGTCTGCGACGCGGGCATCTGCAAACGAGACGAGGTCATGGACTGCCTCTGCTGTTGCGAGCATCTGTGGATATGTTAGTCTGCTGTGGGTGCCCATGGCAGAGTTTCCGCATCAATGCCAAAAGCACACACTATTTAGGTACTTACCAACTGTTCCATGTAGAGCAGGATATACAGCTGGTTCTGCTTGCGCTCTCTTGCGTCAGGGCTCCCAAAGTTCAGAGGAGCACCGTCTGCACCTAGCTCATAGGATAAACCATTCTCCTTTGCCCAGTATCGCAGGGTTTCACCTTTGAAGCTGTAAAACTTTTGGATCTTTTCCTCGAGTATCGATCCAAAACCATACTCGCCAGGGATACTATATCTGCGATTTCCCTCCGCCTCAACATCGGCTTCCTGCCTTGCCTGCTGCTTTGAGAACCAGCCCCTGCGCTTCTGCTTGGGCCTGCGTACAATCTCCAGCTGGACAGCTGCATGCTCAAGTCCTTGGTCAATGGCTTCAGAAAGGATCGCGAACGGCTCGTGCAGCTGCTTCATCAGTCCGTTCCACACCTGGATCTCCTCCTTCTTCTCGGAGAGCAGCTCCGCAGACGCGGTTCCGAGCTCGTCGGCAGTCCAGCCCCTCTCCTTGGCGGTCCGCCTAAAGATATCCATGACAGTCGCCATGCCCATGACAGGGATGAAGATGGCCCGGAAGAGCTTGTAGATCTCTCCAAAGTTTTGCGCGTCTAGCTTGCCCCATGCCACTTCACGCTTAGCAAAGCCCATCTCGCCCTGGATCTTGGCGACCAGATTCCGCAGCTCAATGACGGCCCTCTTTAGCTCCAGTGCCTTCTCCTCCTCCTTGGTAAGCGGGCTGCCGTCGTCATCGTCGTCAACGATGATATCTATCTTTCCTCCTATCGTTTTCCTCTTGCTCTTGTCCCCTGCGACCCTCCGGCCTCCACCTCCACCTGCAACGCTGGTCTCGATCCGTCTTAGAGTAAACATGTCCTGGGCACCCTCGAGGCTGTGGAGGTACTCCCCTTGCAGCCAAACTGCCCTCCGCAACAGTGCGATGCCGCCACCGAACTGCTTGAGCACCACTCCACGACTGGTGATGGGGAACACGAGGAGCGAGACGGCGGTGCCGAGGCCCAGACCCGTCAGCATGGCAGCCATCATGCGTCCGACCAGTCTCCAGGCCATGGCGGTGTCGTCCATCAGCGGGCCCTGCATGGCTGAGAAGTTTACCATGATAGAGAACAGGATGGCCGGGGTGTTGAAGGAGGGCATCTTGGCGCGCACCAAGTTGGCGAACCAAATGTTGAAGAATAACATGACACCGCAGACGGCCGACTGGGTGCCGCTGTAGGGCAACCGGTTGGAGTTGGACAGATTTGGGGTGGAGGGGTCTGCCATGGTCCGTAGACGGGCCTGGACAGCGCAGAATAAAAGAAGCATGGCTAGGGCGGCGCCAACGATGACCGAAATGATATTAAGAAGCAGAGTTTGGAGGAATTTGCCGCGCGGGAGAAGGGCCAGGGCGACGACGGTAACGATTGATATTTGATAGCCCAGAGTGGTGAAGTAATTTGAGACGACTGGAGATAGAAGTGTAGACACGGCTATGATGGGCGCAAGAGAGCCTCTGTTGGACAAGGGCGTGTAAGCCTATGTTAGTAGTCATAGGTGTTGGGCAGCCGGGATGGATGTTGAGGCTGTTAATCAGTGTGATGCCTACTTGAACATGAGCTTCAGGGTCGGCAAATCGAGGCCCAGCTTGGCCGCGACTTTCTGGATCCATGACTGCTGGTTGGTTTCCGGAGCGGACGAGGCACGTGAAGCGCGGGAAGCACGAGAGGTGGTTGAGCGCCTGCTGGCACTCTCTGTTGAAGGTCTGCTGTCGGTATTAGACGAGCTGCTGCTGCTGCTACTAGACCCGGCAGTGGACGAAGAGACTGAACGGGCAATTGGGATTTCGATGCTCTGCCTCGGGTGCGCGTCGGTGGCGGGCCTTTCCTGGGCAAAGTCACGATGGCGCGGCTCCGTTGGGTCTCCATGGTGGGAGGGAACAGTTGACTGCATGTCGGTTTGGTGGCGATGTCGGACGTGCAGAGAGTTTTCCTGATTCCCTTGTCCCGGGGGAGCTGGTCGCGGGTGTTACCTAGCGTGTTAAGTACCCATACAAGAATATAAGCGGTTTTCGAGAGGGCAAAACATTGGGATTTTAAAGGCGCGATTGTCCACCCAAAGGAGTGAAGAGATAGCAGCAGTGTTGGATGGAAAAAAAAACAAAGGATTGATTGATGAAGTGATGGATCATGGATCAAATGACAGTGGAGGTCAGCGGCGTAGTGACGACAGTCTTTGAGCCAAGTGCGACGGCGACCCGCTGTTTAAGGCTTGGGGGCGTTGACGTGGAGGCCCTGGAGTCGCGAGTCAACGGGCCGGTGATGGACCATGGTAGTGCATGGTTGCGTATGCGTCCCGAAATAGGAGCAGGGAACAACTGCTGGGCTCCAGTGTTGATCATTAAAGTCTCAGTTGCATCCCTCCCTGTGTTGATGGAGATGATCTTCAGAGACTTGCTCGACAGCTATGCGCTGGCATATCTGATCATATCTCCATGGTGTAACATCCATGATCAAATAAATGGAGGCCAAAGTGCCATCTCCGACGTGCCAGGCTTGATGTGACGCTACCAAAGCACCGGCGTGTTAATTACCAGGCTTAGCGGTTTTGTCTGGGGATCAATCAACATCCCCCAGCGCATTTATTCAGTGTCAGCCCCAACGACCACATGTTGGTTTTAGGGCCGAAATCCACGAGGTCGTGTGCAGCGGCTGTTGCAGCGCTTGCAGCCGCAGATGGCGTCGATAGCATCGATGTGTGGCGTGGGAGCTTTTGAAGGGTTGAATATGAGAGTTTCAATCGATCACCGAGATTCCGCAACACTTCGGATCACGTTGTATTCGATCTGGGCTTTCAACCTGGTCGTCGGAAGGGAATCAATTCATGATTATGTGCTGGGGAGAGAAAGAGAGAAAGAGAGAAAGGAAGAGAGAAGAGGTCCGTTGATGGAAACTGAAATGTTTTTTTCTTCTTCTTTCCTTTTTCCTCTCTCTCTCTTTCTCTCCAAGCCACATGCACTATCATCGTGTAAAACGGTTTAGGAAGGCGCCATGCCCAATAATACCCCGCACCCTCCCCAACTGTAGAAGTCCCTGTAAGTGTAAACGTCCATATCCGACGGTGAGGGGAAGGCGCCATGATTCCCTGGTCGACGATTGATGAACCAGAATGTCTCTTTCTCTCAGCAAACAGAGCAAATCTATGCCCTGATGTCGTCCATTACATCCATATTTGTCAATGCCTTTGCGGTGTCAAGCATATTCCATCCCTCCATTTGACAGCCCGGGCAATCCCAGGAAACACCACGCCATGATAACTTCACCATGCCTTCGCCCGAGTTCGATTCTCCCCCTCACAACAACTCCGAAATTCGGCATGTTGCCGCCCGACCAACAAACCCCGTGTTCGTGTCTTCAATTTCCCAGCAGTCCGGAAGGATCCAGATATGCCCGAATAGATGGAGTGCGGGGAGGGTTTAATCTGGGGTAGTCGTGGCTGTCCTTCTCCTTGTCTGCTATAAACACTGCCTACCTCCGATCAACCTCCCCCTTACCAAGGGCCTGCACTGCCCATTCGACAAAACCTCCCAAACCACACCTTAAAATCACCGCCGCCACAATGCCCGACCCAAAGCCCAAGAAGCGTTACGCCATGGTTGGCACCGGTAGCCGCGCCGGCTTCTTCTACAACGCCATCGCAAGCACCTACAGCGCCACCTCGGAGGTCGTCGGCTTCTGCGACACCAACCAGACCCGCATGAACTACGCCAACGCCCAGCTCGCCAAGCACAACCACCCGGCCGTGCCGACCTTCAAGGTCGCCGGCGGCAGCGGCGGCGACGCCCTGGCCGCCTTCGACTCCATGATCGCCCAGACGCGCCCGGACGAGGTCATCGTGACGACGGTCGACCGCACCCACCACGCCTACATCATCCGCGCCCTCGAGCTCGGCTGCAACGTCGTGACGGAGAAGCCCATGACTGTCGATGTTCCCCGGTGCCGCGCCATCCTCGACGCCGCCGAGCGGACGGGCAAGAGGGTCCGCGTCACCTTCAACTACCGGTACGCGCCCCACAACACCAAGGTCGCCGAGATCATCCGCTCCGGCGCAATCGGCAAGGTCACCAGCGTGCACTTTGAGTGGATGCTGGACACGAACCACGGGGCCGACTACTTCCGCCGCTGGCACCGCGACCGCCGCAACTCGGGAGGGCTGCTGGTGCACAAGTCGACGCACCACTTTGACCTCGTCAACTTCTGGCTGCAGACCCGACCGGCCACCGTCTACGCCCAGGGCGACCTACGCTTCTACGGCCGCGAGAACGCAGAGGAGCGCGGCGGCGTCCCAGGCGGGGGCGGCTACTACACGCGTACGCATGGCTCCGCCGCCGCCAAGTCGGACCCTTTCTCCCTGGACATGGAGAAGAACGCAAACATGAAGGGCATGTACCTGGACGCGGAGCACGAGGACGCCTACTACCGCGACCAGTCCGTCTTCTCGGACGGCATCAGCATCGAGGACACGATGAACCTGCTGGTGCGATACCGGAACGGCGCCGTGCTGACCTACTCCCTCACGGCCTACGCGCCCTGGGAGGGCTTCCGCGTCAGCTTCAACGGCACCGGCGGCCGGCTCGAGATGGAGGTGGTGGAGAACAGCTACGTCAGCTCGGGCGGCGAGCAGGACCGCGAGGGCTCCATCGAGACCCGGTCCATCGTCCTGAGGAGGCTGCTGGAGAAGCCCGAGGTCATCGAGGTGCCCGAGGGCGTGGGCGCACACGGCGGCGGCGACGCCGTACTGCTGCAGGACCTGTTTGGGGAGCCCGTGTCGGACAAGTACATGCGCGCGGCGAGCGAGGTCGACGGCGCCCTCAGCATCCTGACGGGTATCGCGGCGAACCGGTCCATCGCGATAGGGCAGGTCGTCAACGTCGACGAAGTCCTCAGTATTCCATGAGATGGCCGAAGGTGGTTACGGCAGCCTGTGTGCTGCAAGGGTTAATAAGAATGTTTATTCGTTTCGATAGAAGTACAGCGTGCCGTGTATTTCGATGTCAGTATCATCACGAACCGATCCGTATACTGACAATATCCTTGTTGCCTTTCCAGCCCTCTTCGTGGTCACATTTTGCCTGCTCCACGGGGTCGTCAACGACTTCCCACTTTCTAGCGCCAGCCACCTCTGGATCTTTGGATCTAGACTGGCCTTTGACGGGAGACGACAGTTAGCAACAGTTCTGAAAAAAGGTAATTTCGTCAACAAAGGAAATAATGAAATACGAAAAGAAACTCACATAGAAAATGCCCCCGGGTGCAAAATGTAAACCCAGATCTGCTCATGCATTCATCGTCCGTGATCTTGTATGGGGCTTCTCTGGGATGTAGACCGTTGGTGAGGCTGTTGTACAAGTCACTACTGACCGTGATCTGCCGGGGGAACGGGATTGCTAAACAGAGTTTTTGGATGTTGATTAGGATGAAAGCATACGCTAGTATCGAGGTCAGTAGATGCATCGTTCAGTGGCTTGTTATTATTTTCCTAGTTAGAACATCGAGACTCTAGGGAAAAGTACAAGACAAGAAAACAGGAGATCAAAGCCAGAGAAATTGCCTGGTGCAGAAGACGAGACAGATTCCCAGCTGGGTATTAATCACCGTCTGGGGAATTCCCGGTGCCTGTAGGACCGTAGACTCGGGTTATGTTGTCTGGAGAGCGAGCCTCTTGGATTGCTAGAGGTTAGTAAGATGAAGATGGAGGTCTGGGGTAGTCAGCCAGCCAAGGATGCAGAATAGGCAGCAATAGTCGATAGCTGGAGTTGACTCTACGATCCAGTAAGACAGGCTGAAAGCAAAAAAAAAGACGTGGCTGCCAACTCGATGGGCTGCGAGAACATCTAGCAAAATAGTTGCTCTTGGTGTTGTATCCAACCCAAAATTTTATCAACGCACTGAGAACTCCGTGGCTTTTGTTGTAGACTAATCGCTGCAAACGCCCCAAGTTTTGACCATGTTGTTAAGTACAGTAATTAAGAACCAAAGGCTTTGTTGTATGTATTGGATGCGCCCTGTCGACTAATACCGTACAGCCTTGCTTGCACCTTACAGCATCCATTGCTGCTTAGTGCTTAGTGTGACGCAGGTCCCCCACCCCCATCGCGTTCCCCGCATGCGACACTGAATGGTGGACTGCTCAAAAAAAAAAGTTCCAGAGCTTCAAGCTCCTGCGACGCGTTCAAGTCATCGCATTCCACAACCCGCCCAGACACAGCCTCAGTCGCTCGCTACAACGACAGGCCCTCGCCAATCATCAGCCCACAGCCCTCTTCGGCTGACGGCAAACAACAGAAAAACACCAAAATGCCATCAGAAACCCCAGCCCCGCAACCCGCCAACGACCCAATCCACGTCCCCAGCACGACCGCCTCCCCGGGCCCCGTCCCCCTGGACGATGACGACGACGACGATGACCCCATAGTAGAGACCTACAACGTCTTCCTCAAGCCCGAGCTTCCGGCCCATCAGCAGCTCTTCGTCCTGCAGCACCCCAACCGCGCCACCCCCTACGCCAGCCCGGCCACCGAGCTCCGCCTCAAGCCGCACAGCGGCATGGTCGAGCTCGACATGCCCACATCCACATCGGCCGCCTACGACAAGGCCAAGGGCGTCATGTGGGGCAAGGCCCTGTCGCAGGTCAACACCGCCCGCGCCGGCAACGCCACCATGGGGCTGGCCGGCGGCTTCGGCGTCGGCGCCCCGCCCATGCGCCTCGCCCCGGGGGAGAGGAGGCGGCGCGGCGCAGACGACGAGGACCTCGAGGTCGTAGGGGGTGGCATCAGCACTGCCGAGTTCAACGAGGCCCTGAGGCGGGACAAGGTCCTCCGGACGCAGGTGCTCGGCGGAAAGATGAACAAGACGGGCCAGGGCCAGACGAGGTACATGATCGGAGTGTTTAGCGGCGGTGAGTCTCACCACTTCCTTTTAGCCCTATTGGTTTTTCCCCCCGTATCTCACAGAAAAAACTGACAAGAAAGTAATCACAACGCCGCAGAAAACGTTCACCTTACACCAATCACAAACCTGGGCATGATGCGCCCGCAACTACACCACATCGACGCAAAAGCCGACCTCGAGCGCGCAACGCGCCGCACCGAAGGCGGCTCGGGCGGCGGCTCCGGCTCCGGCACCACAACCACCGCCGCGTCCACAGCAGCAGCTGCCGCGGCAGACTCCAAGGCCGCGGCCGCGCGCGCCATCCACATGACGGTCAAGTCGGCCGGCGCCGTCGAGAGCGACGACAAACACGTCGTCGAGACAATGGCCAACAAGCTGCGCGCCGTGCAGATGGAGCCGTGGCGGCGCCTGGCCTACGTCGACGAGAGCACCGACGACGCCTGGGCCCTGTACGAGGAGAGCTTTGTGCACCGCGGGCTGGACGCTGCCGCCGCGGCAACGGGAGCGGATGCCGTCGACGAGAAGAAGAAAGGGCCTGCTACGGCTGGCGACGACGACGAGGATGACGACAGTGGTGCGAGGCTGGTGGATCGCGTGCCGAGGCTGAAGACCAATTGGGACGAGAAGACGCTAATGAGCGTCATCAGTGGAAGGGGCATACCCAAGAAGCCCGAGGCAGGTGGTCATATGGATTTAGACGATTCATAGGCCTAGTTAGTTGGTCCGCTGGCCTCAGGACCTCCTGAAACAATACCACCACTAATTTCAGTCATCTGAGCATTTCCACGGAAACTATCATTACCTTGGGAGGACGAACCTCGAAACTTCTCAAGTATACAAAACCTTTTATTTAAATGTGACGCCTTGTCAATGCTTAAGCGGACGACTAGCCCAAGCTCGTCAACAAACTACTATGCGGGTAAGGTTTGTGTGATTGGGATCAGGCATCTTACCGAACAGTTCGTCTTCTGGACGAGACATAACAGGTGAAAAATAAACGAGGAAAAAAAACAATATTGATTTTATTTGATAATTGTGGGTTGTTCAACTCTCCAAACCTCCCATCCGCCGCTGAGCCACACGGTTCTTTCCTGGGCCGCCATCCTTTTTTTCCGAACCAGTTTTTCTTCCCTGAATCAGGTTCCATATCGGCAACTGCCAAAATAATAGATACAAGATTCCACATGCGCCCTCTGGTCATCCGGTTCATAATTGTGGGATGACCCAGAGGTCTCGTATATCTCCAACCGAACCAAACCTTTGTGTGAAAGACACATCCAGGCGACCACTTCAAACCCCTTGCCTCTTCGACTATATGCTGAGTATAGGCGCCTCCTCCCAGGCCAGCATGCTAATGATCATTACACTTGATCATCATAGCAAACTATGTGTTGTCCTTTCTTTGGACCAAGTAAATGGCTCAAAGGCTCGCTGCCCAAATCTGTATTAGGGGCCGCCGTGAGCCAGAAAGCTCACATATTCTGTCTGTCGACTGCTATTCCATCACCACGGCCGTGATTCAAGATTTGATCCATTCCATTTAAATGGAACGAGAGAGAAGTAATGCAATGAGCTCATAGTTTAAACCAAGAGCTCCACGTCCAAACCGATTGAGCGCATGAAGAGGTTGACGTTCTGGAGGCGGACCTGGGCCATATCATGTGGCAGTGTCTTGGACAGAGCAACAGTGTCCATGACGCGGTCCTTGACGCCAAGCACAAGGCGCTGCTGCTGGTCTTGGTTCGCTCCGATTCCTAGAGCTGCTAGGAGCTGCCATACGTAGATGTCTTGGCCCGAGTTGACCGAACCAGGGAATATGCGTGGTAGAGTGGGTTCAAGAAGGTTGAAAAAGTTGTTGTACGTGGTATTCCTGTAGGTAGAACAATTAGTATTACCGCCAAAATGCCTCTCCATATTTCTCAAAGTACATACCATTGCTCGATGAGCTGCTGCGGAGCTCCGCCTTGCTTGAGAATCTCAGCTCTGCTAAGTATCATAGTGAGCATGGAAGCGCCAATCCTGGTGCGCGCAATCATATCCACGTTGAGACCAGAAATTATACCGAGAACGCCGGTCAAGATATCCAAGTTGAGCTCATTCATGAAGTTGAAGAGAGTGCTCATAACGGCGACAGAGAACAGCTCAATATTCTCACGCAGGGCCGCATTGAGAAGCGTCTCACCAGCGTCGGTCGCGGCGTCGCGCACAACGTCAATCTTATCCAGGTGGACAACGATCATGGTGAGGATCGTGCAGCGCTGCTCGTACGAGATGTGGCGGAACACACGGGGTATGGCCTTTTTGCCCTTGGGGTAGGAGAGGAAAGCCATAAAAGGGTGAATGGCAGTGGCTCCGATGGGCTCGTGGACCTTCATGTTGGTCCAGAGCTTGTTGTTCAGCTGAGCTGCACCCTGCTGCCACTCCATTTGCTGCTGGGCCATGTCTGGGTTAGACGGGTCGGTCGACGGCGGCGGCATCTTGCGGTCGTAATCCTCCATCCTCATCAGCGTCTCGTAAACCTGCTCGATGTCGCCTAGGACTGCCTTGCGGTTGACGGTCGCCGAATGAGACGAAGGCGTCCGGTGCGAGCTACTTGGGCGGTTGGCGTCAGATGCGCTGTCGGCGCGCTTGATGTTAAGCAGAGGCTTTGGCGTTTTGGCGTTGCTGAACGAGATCTTGCCAAGGCTGCCCTCGATAACGAGCTGTTTGTTCTTGGGCTTGCTCTTGGCGGCTTCGACGGCACGCTGCACTTGTTGCTCCATACGCTGAACGTGGTTCTCGGGACCACGGTTGTGGCGACGAGTGCCCGCCTGGCGGCTACCAGTCTGGTACAAGTAGGTCTGAGCAAAGTTGTTCAGAGGCTGTCCAGGATGTTGACGATGGCCACCTCGGATTTGGCAGTGCACCTGATAATAGAAGTCCTCTGCAATGTGATCGTCAGCCCCTTGATCCATGGGGTTGCCAGTGGCAGCGACCAGCTGCTGCAGCTGAATCCTGGTAATGAAGTTCTTGTCCTGAGGCGTCATCAAGCCATTATCTTTGGAAAGCATGAAGATTTTGTGGTTCCGTTTGGCGCGGCGAGCCTCGGCCTCCAAGTAGGCATTTTTCTCTTCATCAGTAAGCTGCGACAGCTGGGCCGGGTGCGTGATAATGCCGGGCTGCGTGTAAGAGCTTGGTTGCCTGTTGTTTGTCTGAGAGCCGAGCATCGTCGGGTCTCCAGCGTGCCTGTTAGGGTTCTGAAGAATTTGCATGGGCTTGGCCGACGGTCCCTGGCTATGCGCAGGCTGGGGAGATGGCTGGCGATGGCCATGAATATGGTGCTGCTGAGGGGCGAGACCTTGAGGGTGACCGTGTTGGAGGTCGACAGGCGGCTTTGACTGTGGCCTTTGCAGAATAGCCACTGGCGGCTGTCCCATTCCCTGGTGGCCATGCTGGAGAAGACCGGTGGGCGAGGGTGCGTGGGGGATTTGTTGCTGCTGAGCATATAGATAGTCCATGTTCTGCGGAGCAAATCCTGGAAGAGACGCAAGCTGGCCGAGGTTCGGGAGAGACGAGGGCGCAAAGTCAGTCTGACGGCTAGTGTGGGACCGCATCGCAGCCTCGACCTCCTCCAGACTCATCATCTTGCGGCTGCTGCTGCTCAAGGCAGGAGCTGGGGCCTGAACAGGCGGTTTCTTGGGAGCGACACCCCACAGCGCAGCATCAACCTGCATGTCGGGCACAGGCTCCGACTCTTTGTACTTTTCATAGCCGGAGCGAGCCGGGCGCGGCGCGGATTGCTGATAGGTGGGATACTGGTATTCGGGGACCGGGGGCGCAGGCGCCCGCTGAACGGGCTTGGCGCGGGCATATCTCATGTGCTCCTCGTCGATGGCGTTGGCGACTTTGGCGGTTTGGCCGAAGAAGTCAAAATCCTTGCCGACCTTTTGGGTAGTGGATTCGCCGCCTCCAAAAGTGTCCTCATTGAAAGCATCGTCGGTCTCGTCCAGCTGGTCACCAAGCCCGTCGTAGGTATCATCAAATTCGAGCGCATCGTCGATGCTGCCTTGACCAAGGCCAGCGAAGGGATCGTGGGTCTGCGAGAAACCGGGAGCGCCCCTGTTGTGGCCCGACGTATCGAAGCCAAAGAACGACATGATTGCGGTTGAGCGAATGAACGTGCTCTTGGAGAATGCTGAGCCTACTGCAGAGTTAGCTGGGTGCCGAGGAATGTCGTTGCAAGGCGAGGGGCAAGTGAGGTTGGGCGATTCCAAGATGATTCGAGCATTGGGCCCAAGAACATCGGCAGTGCACATGTGGAACATGTCGAGAAACATGGAAGATCAAGTGGGAGAGATGTCATACAGTTACTGTGAAATGAGTATTGCAGACGTCGCAGCTCGGAACTCTACCATGGTGATGATGAAGCTAGAAAGACATGCGTCGATGAGGAGGTAGGCGATGCTAGGATGACAAGGACGGCCAGCCCAAGCATGCGAAAAAGCCGTGGAAAGTACACACGGGGCTGCAAAGAAAAACGAATGAAAGATAGAAGAGACGAATATTTGGGAGCGCGAAGATGTCCGTCGGATCAGACAGGTGGCGGCTGAGGGATTATGGTGCGTTCGCGACACAGGCGACGACGTCAAAATGCAATGGTGGGGATCGGGCCCGTGGTGGAGGTGCGGGAGGCTGGAGGGGGCCGTGCTGGAAAGAGATAGGTCACGAGGCTTTTCACGTGACTGAGACGGCTTTTGGGCCGGAACGAATCAATGAATGAATGACATAATCCAAGATCACTGCGCTAGCATCTTGACACGGAGTGGAATCAAAGCCAAGACGCGATTCAGTATATCCCTTTTGCCAGCTATAAATATAGTCCCTTCTTTTTTTTGCAATATTCAATCTGGGATAATTCAGCATGATTGACAGTCTGTCAAACCAAGAATCTGATAATAAGCTGTGTACTTCTGTCCATCTTACTGCTTCGTAGTAATTTAGGGCACCATCTCAACATCACATAGTGATTTCAGATCGTCCCGTCTGTTTCGCCAAGCAGTGGGGAATGCAAATGCCGTGATACGACAGGGAAAGGCTAAAGAGGCAGAACCGAAGAGAGCTTTGCTGTCCTTTGAACTCAAAACGCAAGACAAGAGGAGCGGCTGACGTACAAGGAGGACAAGACAATTAATACTGGTACAGCCCAGACTAATACTGCCTTGCATACCGTATCGTACACCCACTACCCGAACGCGCAAGCCAGGGGCATCCCATCGCTGCAGTCCCCTTTTTCCTCGACCGCCAGCCGCTGCCCGGTCCACTCTAGACCAGAATAGCGCGCATGTAATACCACTACACGCCGCCCTCGAGCTCGCCGTCGCTTTCAAACAACCTGCCAACTCATTCATTGGCGCAACATTCTGTCGCCACAAACACCAATCAAAAGACTAGAGACATCTTGTTCTAGTCGGATCCGTGAAATGGGAGGAAACTGAGTTCCGACCCCAATCTTCCCAATTACGAGCAGTCTTTTAATTCTTGCTTTCTTTTACTCCCTTTGTTTTTCCCTTGCCGCGACACAGATCCCGTCGTTGTTTCCCTGCGCCACGCCTTTTTACATCCGCGATAAAGGCAACGCGCCGACAAAAAATCGCATATCCCATCTTTGGTGAACTTTGTCGACGAGGATACCCGACGGAGGTATCCAGAGCTTCATCATGGCGGCCGGTAGCGCTCGCTACGTGCGATACCTTCTCGTCGCATTTTTTGTACGTCACCTCTGGCATTCTATTCCAACTTGGTGGTCAACGCACTAACGAGCAGTCCTATTCATCTGCCAGGTCTTTGCCATCTTCTACTTCGTTTCAAACCCTTCCTACGATGCCAGGCTGGACGCTTTCCCTGGCTCCACCGGAGACGTCGAGCAGAGCAACTCCAACACGGGGCAGTCGTCCCCAGCAAAGGTGCCCGCGGCACAACAACCCGCCAAGGTAGACAACGCTCCCAAGAAGGACTCTGCCAGCAAGTCCACGACTGGCAAGGTGGACTCGGGTAAGGCCGCAGAGCACCCAATGGCCATGACGCCCGGCCTGCCCGAATGGGACGACCTGGTCAGCATCGCGCCCGGCCCGCGCATGAACGCAACCTTTGTCACACTCGCCCGTAACTCGGACATCTGGGAGATTGCAGACTCGATCCGCCAGGTCGAGGACCGCTTCAACAAGCGCTACAACTACGACTGGGTCTTCCTCAATGACGCGCCCTTTGACGACGAGTTCAAGGCCGTCACCACGTCGCTCGTCTCGGGAAAGACGCACTACGGCGAGATCCCCAAGGAGCACTGGTCTTTCCCGTCGTGGATCGACGAGGAGAAGGCCAAGAAGGTGCGTGAGGACATGAGGGAGCGCAAGATCATTTACGGAGACTCCGTCAGCTACCGCCACATGTGCCGCTTCGAGTCGGGCTTCTTCTTCCGCCAGCCGCTCATGATGAACTACGAGTACTACTGGCGCGTCGAGCCGAGCGTCAAGCTCTTCTGCGACATTCACTACGACCCCTTCCGTTTCATGAAGGAGAACAAGAAGAAGTACAGCTTCGTACTGAGTTTGTACGAGTACGTCGAGACCATCCCGACCCTCTGGGACAGCGTCAAGAAGTTTATGAAGAACCACCCCGAGCACATCGTCGAGGGCAACACCATGTCCTTCCTCAGCGATGACGGTGGTGAGAACTACAACAAGTGCCATTTCGTATGTATTCTCCCCCGGCTTGAACAGCGGCATGCAAAGTGCTAACAAAATATTCAGTGGTCCAACTTTGAGATTGGTGACTTGAACTGGCTGCGTTCAAAGGCGTATGTCGACTTCTTCGAGTCGCTCGACAAGGACGGCGGCTTCTTCTACGAGCGATGGGGAGATGCCCCGGTCCACTCGATCGCCGCAGGTCTCATGCTCAAGAAGGAGGAGCTCCACTTCTTCAACGACATTGCGTACTGGCACGTTCCGTTCACACACTGCCCGACGGGAGACAAGCTCCGCCAGCAGCTCAAGTGTACTTGTAACCCCAAGGACAACTTTGACTGGAAGGGCTATTCTTGTGAGTACCATGTTGCACCAATCAAGTTTATGGTGCATCTCTTTCTAATCAATTTAATACAGGCACCTCCCGATTTTTTGAGGCCAACGGTTTGGAGAAGCCTGCTGGTTGGGAGAAGCAGCAGGACTAAAGCGGCTTGGCCTAGGCCGCTACTTGAGGGTTTGGTACGATAGATAGTATTGTTTAACATGGCAGTTGTTGCGACGGAGCACATGCAATTGCTTTTTGTACTTTTATCTCACCCAGGGGACAGGCCGATCGACTCACGGACGGTCGGAAAGCCCAGCAGCCGAGTCCTGACTGGGCTCCAGGATATGGGATACGGGGCGTACTGGGATAAGGGCTGCCTTCAACTCCAAAGGTTTAAAGGTTTAGGGACAATCTAGGCGGTGGTTTGTCTGTATATACTGCATTTCCGTGCCAACGCTAGTGGAGTTCACATTCTACACGCTGGACAATAAATTGCCCTGAAGCCGTCAAGACATGGAAATTTTCGCAAAGGGTTCGAACAGGTGTTGGCTGTTGCGTAGATTTTGAAAACATATGATACACTGTAAACATCATAAAACAAGATGCAATAAGCCCAACTCTCGCAACGGCCAGTAGTTTGGCTGGATATCGATCCCATAGACGTGTTTTCCAACTTATGTGACAGCCTTCTTGGGCTTCTTCGTTCCGTATTTGCTCCTGCTCGAGCTGCGGCCAGTGACACCCGACTGCACATAGTCACACCATTAGCATCCACCCAAGAGGAACAAACAACGTAGCCATCGAGCCCAGCCCCTCCGGAGGAGCATCGAAAGAAAAACTCACCAAATCACCAGCTCCCCTAATCAGATGGTACCGCACACCGGGACAGTCCTGACTCCTGCCTCCCCGCACAAAGACGACCGAGTGTTGCTGGATGTTGTGGCCCTCTCCGGGGATATAGGCGGTGATCGTCTGGCCCGTCGAAAGGCGCACACGGGCCGTCTTGCGCTCACCCGAGTTGGGCTTCTTGGGCCGCGTGATGCCGACTTTGACGCACACGCCCTTCATGCAGGGAGCGCGCGCGTTGGCGAGGGCGGGGGAGACGGCGTGGCGGGCCCTTTGTGGTTTTCGGCAGCCCTGTGAGACAGTTAGTCAGGAAGGAGTTCGTCGAGGAGGATCGGTGGCCAGTTGATAGTGGGATGGCGGAGGAGGCTGCTATACCCTAAGGACCTGCATCAGGGTTGCGCTTCGTGGTGTAGTACTGGCGAATGTCCGCCTCGGGATCGTGGGCTTCGCAGCCGCCCTTGGTGCTGAGAATCGGGGCATCGCCGGCCTCCGTAGGGCCGGTGCCAGGAGCTGTCTAAGAAAAGGCGTCGACATTTTGGGCTTTGGCATGAGCAGACAAGCTGTCGCGGTTGAATGTGCAATCGCGACTTCTATGGCTCCGAACTTTTGGTAGGCCGCCATCCAAGTAATTGGATCTACTCTTTGCTGCGACTAAACGCACACCCCTTGGCACGGACAAGGGTGTGTCTTTCGGCAGAAGCGTTTCTCCGCTCTCCGGACATCACATGGAAGCGGAATCGCAGCCCACCTTGAATGCCGTACGCCAAGGATCAGCTATGTGAACGCCTCAACCCCATGCTCTCTGGCTAGCCTCGGCTGAAGGAATGCAGGCCAAGACCGCCGCTTCCACCTCGTCGGTGCGTCTAAGGTGGCGTTAGGTACTCGACAACCACCGCCCGCATAGAAGTACACCAATCTGCAAAGACCAAGACCCCAAGCTGTGCGGATTTCAATTCTAACTTTGTTTTTGTGTTTTTTTTGTTGCTTACCCTCCTTGTCCTCGCACTCCTTCAATTCTATAGCGCATCACCCATCCCCATCATCCAATTGCGGAGTATCAAGTTCCACCCCGTACCGCAACCATGTCATCACTTGCAAGAGTCGTCCGCCCCGCGGTGTTCCGGAGGAGCCAGGCTGCCGCATTTGCTTCGCTTTCTGCTTCCAGGAGAAGATGTGTCGCACCGGTCGTTCCGGGCATGCAGCGGTACGTTTATTCCTATTCAATCAAAGTAGAACGGAGCATAGACTAAACCACCCCTACTCGCAGTCTCGCGCGCACATTCTCCAACACTTCCACCCGCCGCGATGACCTTCATGACCTTATGCCCACGCCGATAACACACTTCTCAGAGACCGAGACAGCGATGCGAGAGGCGGTTTCCAAATTTGCCAATGACATCATCCTTCCCAAGGTGCGCGACATGGACGAGGCCGAGACCATGGACGCCTCCATAGTCGAGCAGCTTTTTGAGCAGGGCCTCATGGGTGTCGAGATCCCCGAGGAGTACGGCGGTGCCGGTATGAACTTCACATCGGCCATTGTGGGCATTGAGGAGCTCGCGCGCGTCGACCCGTCCGTCTCAGTGCTAGTCGACGTCCACAACACGCTCGTCAACACGGCCGTCATCAAGTGGGGCTCGACCGAGCTCAAGAAGCGTTACCTCCCGCGCCTGGCCACTGAGACGGTCGGGTCTTTCTGCCTCAGCGAGCCGGTCAGCGGGTCTGATGCGTTTGCGCTGGCCACCAAGGCGACCGAGACTGCCGACGGGTTCAAGATCTCGGGCAGCAAGATGTGGATCACCAACTCGATGGAGGCCGACTTCTTCCTCGTCTTTGCCAACCTGGACCCGTCCAAGGGCTACAAGGGCATCTCGGCGTTTGTGGTGGAGAAGGATACCAAGGGCTTCAGCATCGCCAAGAAGGAGAAGAAGCTGGGCATCCGGGCGAGCAGCACCTGCGTCATCAACTTTGACGATGTCGAGATCCCCAAGGCGAACCTGCTGGGCGAGAGGGGCCACGGGTACAAGTACGCCATCGGGATCCTCAACGAGGGTAGGATAGGCATCGCCGCGCAGATGACGGGGCTTGCGCTGGGCGCGTGGGAGAACGCCGCGAGGTACTGCTGGAACGACCGCAAGCAGTTCGGCCAGCTGATCGGCGAGTTCCAGGGCATGCAGCACCAGATGGCGCAGTCTTACATGGAGATCGCGGCGGCGCGGGCCCTGGTCTACAACGCGGCTCGCAAGAAGGAGGCCGGCGAGGACTTTGTGCGCGACGCCGCCATGGCCAAGCTGTACGCCTCGCAGGTCGCGGGCCGTGTGAGCGGGCTGGCGGTTGAGTGGATGGGCGGCATGGGCTTTGTGCGCGAGGGCCTGGCGGAGAAGTTTTTCAGGGACAGCAAGATCGGAGCCATCTACGAGGGCACGAGCAATATCCAGCTCAACACGATTGCCAAGTCTCTGCAGAAGGAGTACACCTCGTAGACTTTTGGTGGAACACGTGCTGATGTTGGGCTGGTTTCAGCACGGGGTTTTTTAGGCTGAAGTCTCTGTCATGACCAATCATGTTAGCTTGGGATTAGATATGGTTTTCTGTTTGCCTTTGTATGCAAGTTTGGGCTGTGAGAGTTTCCGTTTGTGTTTGGGGAAGGATGCAAAGCAGTTTGGCAGGCAGCCGAGTTGGGCCTAGATGAGCCGGAAATATTTCAAACTCAAAGTCCTCTATGATTTGATAGCGAAATCTTGGACTTGATTGGCAATTCATGATATCAGACTTGTTTTTTACTTGGCGCTGTGTGAGAATCAACCAGAGTTCAAGCTACGACATCGTCTCGACAAGATGCCAGCAAGGACTACGTGACATTTTCGAAAAGCAACCAGGTAGGGTATCTATGTAAAGAGACTGGTACAGCATTTCCGTAGGGCTGAAGGTCCTGGGAGCGAATGGTACCCATCCCTTTAACTGCTGCTAGCCGAGCCCAACCTGACCTTGGCCGAAAGCAGGGTGCATGATCAACAAAGGCTCACCTAGGGACATCTCAAACACATGACGGGTGGCATGTCGGCCAGATCGACAAGGCTGCGACAAAGACATATGCATGCGGTCGAAGCCGAGTGAGCATTGCAGTAATGTAATTATTATCTGGGTTGCCTCATGACATGTTTTTGTTTCCGCTTTCGGGTCGTTGCCAAGTTTGTTGACATTGCTTCGGCTAGCGGCTTAAACCCAGGACCTTGCATATGTCCGTTTAGGATGAGGCGGGAGCTTAATTATTTTACAGGGTGGGAATGGAGTGGTGCCTGCAAGCTTTAATTGCGTGAATGTGATTGTTTATTCGTTTTTTTTCCTCGCTAGTTTTCTCTGTCTGGTTAATTATGTATTTTTTTTCCATTTCAGGTCTTGTTATCGAGATGAACAACCAAATAGAAAGTGAAAGTCTCCCCATAAAACTGACCAACGTCCAAGGCCGCGTAGGACATTCTATGGTGGGGCAAACCCGTCAAGTCCTACCAATCGGTGGGGTTTTGGGCACTGTTGACGCACATGACACAGACGTGCAGCCTTAAGCAGGAACCCAAGGACTATTCCCATATTGCGGATGCCCAACATTCCGGTTTGTTGTAGGTTAGCATGCAAGACAGATGGTTAAAGTAGCAGAAGTCGGGACAAGAATAGTTTTTGAATGATTACAGCCTTTATTTTTTTCCTTCCTTCAAAACATTCAATCAATCAACAGCCCAGACGTCTTCAGTCACAGGCCCCTTCCTTGTACACAAACGCTGCCTGAACCCCGCCCCTCCATTACCACCCCCGAATCAACCCAACCTGGTCCACCCCCACTCCGTAATAATGCCGGAGTAAACGTTCGAGT
>JARHUK010000352.1:33233-61699 GCA_031001725.1 Pseudopyricularia javanii
CCGCCCAGTGTCCATCTGCCCGGAATGTACCTCTTTACGTACACCTCACACTTGACTAACTAGCAACTGACGCGGCGGCTCTTCAAGGTCTCTCGTTTAGCTTGTCAGCAGCATCTTCATCTCCCTCATTACCCCGACAAATTCAACAAGGTCGCGTGTTGGGCCGGGGCCAACTAGTAATTACTACTTTCTTTGACTTGTAGCTCACTTCACCCTTGGTCTTGGTCCACACCCAGCGACAGGACCCCAGGCGCACTGCTCTTTTTTTTTTCTCGAAACACTACAACCCCGCCGTCTTCCCGCTTGCACTGACGACATTGCCTGGTCCTGTCTGATCCCGCAACCGTTCGGTCAATTGATCGCCAGAGTCAACACAAGACTCTGAAATCTTGATCGACTGCAGATAACCGACCGGGCAAACCTGCCAAACGATCCATCCCGGGCAAAGTGATCGGATTGCTTGTGCACCCGCAACATCCAACGTTACTCTTTCTGAAGCTGTCAACACCTCTCCGAGAGTAGCTCCGTTATAGGTTCCCCCCACCCTCTCCCCCGCGACTGGCCGCACCGCCGCGCACACCAAAGCTCACAACGAATCACCAAAGACGAGAAGCCCTCGCACTCTTGAGCAACTCACTCCCCTCCAAAAAAATCACATTCGGTCTTTATTTGACCGAGGCCGGTCTTCTAAATTAGCAATCATGGATAACCGGATACAAGACATCTACAAGAAGATTGAGCGCGAGAAGGCTCTGATCAATGCCGCCAACTTGATGCGACAGCAGACCAACAATGATTCCGTCCGCTCCAAGCTCGACACCCAGATGCGCGAGGGTCGCCGCAATCTCGAGTTCTTCGAGAAGACCCTGAAGGACATGCAGATGCGCAGCATGGGCCAAGGGATGGACAATCTGAGCATCGGCGGCTCCACCATTGCCGCCAGCGCCTCCTCGTCTCGTCCGCGAAGCGCTGTCGAGGAAGACGGCCCCATGCCTCCCCCCAAGGATGGAGGATACGGCGCCGGCGGTGACGGCTATGGTCAGACCCAGTATAGTCAGATCGGCGAGCACGGCGATCTGATGCCGCCGCGGGGGCCCTTTGCCAGCCAAGGCCCGGGGAGTAATGTGCCCAAGACACGGCCAAACTTTACAAAGCTGGGTGAGTTGTTGCTGTGGTTGGGGGTGGGACGACACTCAAAAGCTCGCAGATCCGCCCGACTGACTTTTGATTTCCTTGCCGTGAACAGATCTGATCAAATACGACACCCCGCATCTTGGCCCTCGAATTCAGCTTATGCTGTCGCAAATCCAGTTCAAGCTCAATGTTGAGGAGCAGTATCTCAAAGGCATCGAGAAAATGGTGCAGCTGTACCAGATGGAGGGTGACAAGAAGAGCAGAGCAGATGCTGCCGCCCGTCGCGTGGAGAGCAAGCAAAAGATTGTGCTGTTGAAAAAGGCTTTGCGGAGATACGAGGAACTACACATCGACGTCGACTCGGGAGATTCCCCAGATGGTAGGTTTTTTTGACTTTGTGCTGTTGCAGGCCTCCTTCCGCCCAAATATGGCGATTGTTCTAACACTCTCAACCCACACACAGACGACAGCATTAACATGCCCAACCTCCGCAAGCCCCTTACCGGAGAGCTCACGATCGGGGTCCTTGCTATCAAGGACGTCGATCATGCCCCCACAAGCCGAGGAGACAGCAACACATTCGTCGCTATCAAGGTAGAAGACACCATAGCCGCTACTATCCACAAGTCTCGGGCGAAGAGGTGGGAGGGCGAATACCGCAACATCGATGTCGACAAGGCCAACGAGATAGAGCTCACTGTATACGACAGGCCCGGGGATCACTCTATCCCCGTCGGAATGCTCTGGGTCAGAATATCTGATATCGCCGAAGAGCTGCGAAGGAAGAAGATCGAAGCGGAGACTAATAGTCTGGGCTGGGTGTCGGCAGACCGCATGGGCGAAGTGGCTAACCCTATCCGGCCGACTCCTCCTGCACAATTCCCCATGAACCCCCAGCCGGGCCAGTTTTCTGGGGCCCCGACATCGCCTGGCCTCCAAGGTGGTCAGCCAGAATACGGGCAACTGCCGGGTCAACAACATCCCGGCCAGCCAGGTCAGGTGCATGAACCCATCACTGGCTGGTTCAATCTCGAGCCGACCGGCTCCATCCAGCTCAGTTTGAACTTTATCAAGCAGAACAAGGACCGTCGGCCCGTTGACTTGGGTCTTGGTCGCAAGGGTGCCATTCGTCAGCGCAAGGAGGAGGTCCACGAGATGTACGGGCACAAGTTCTTGGAGCGACAGTTCTACAACATTATGCGCTGCGCGCTGTGCGGGGACTTTCTCAAAGGTGGCTCAGGGATGCAGTGCGAGGACTGCAAGTACACCTGCCACATCAAATGCTACACAAGCGTGGTCACGAAGTGCATCAGCAAATCCAACGCCGAGACGGACCCGGACGAGGAGAAAATCAACCACCGCATTCCCCACAGATTCGTGGCCTTCTCCAACCTTACGGCCAACTGGTGCTCTCACTGCGGCTACCTACTACCTTTTGGAAAGAAGAACTGCAGGAAATGCAGCGAATGTCAGATGGCTGCCCATGCCGGCTGTGTTCATCTCGTTCCCGACTTCTGCGGCATGTCTATGGCAGTTGCGAACCAGATCCTCGAGGGCATCCGGTCCCAAAAGCAGCGTCAGCAAAAGGCCACTTCGATGACCGATCGCACGTTGCGCACTGGCAAGGCAAATACCCCTGGCCACGCTCCATCCGCATCCTATTCCCAGAGTATGTCGTCGAGTTACGGCCAAGCATCCCCCGAGGCTACGGAAGCCGCCAAGTTTATGTACTCGAGCCAAACCTCGCCTCAGAGGATCACTTCTCCGGACAGGTCGTCCACCTCCTCTCATGCTACCGCCGCAGCGACTGCTGCTATGAGCGGGATGCCGGGCGCCATGTCTTCTCAGCCTGGACGGCCTTCCCAGTCGCAGGGCCAAGGTTCCGACTACGGTGGCAGCGGAGGTCGCCATGGTTCTCAGTATGGCCAGCAAGATGACCCATACGGCCAACAGTACCCGTCATCGCCACAGCAACAGGCCTACGGGCTCCCTCAGCAACGAAAGTACAATCCAGCCGACTATGCCAACATTAGCGGTGGATATGGCCAACCTCAGCAGCCTCAGCCTCAGCAACAACAGCCTAGACCTGCACAGCAGCAGCCCATGTACTCTCCCTCGCAGCACGCCGCACAATACCAGCAACCAACCTCGCCGGTCAAGCCCCAGCATCAACAGGAACAGCAGATCATCTCTCCTACGGCAGGTACCGTGATCCCGACATCAGGATCGGCTAAGAAGCCCCTCCCCTCGGCCACGGATCCCGGCACAGGTCAGCGCATCGGATTGGACCACTTCAACTTCCTCGCTGTGTTGGGCAAGGGCAACTTCGGCAAGGTCATGCTTGCAGAGTCCAAGAAGACTAGGAAGCTTTACGCCATCAAGGTCTTGAAGAAGGAGTTCATTATCGAGAACGACGAGGTGGAGAGCATTCGCTCTGAGAAGCGCGTGTTCCTCATTGCCAATCGGGAGCGGCATCCTTTCCTGACCAACCTGCACGCCTGTTTCCAGACCGAGACGCGTGTATACTTTGTGGAGGAGTACATTAGTGGCGGTGACTTGATGTTGCACATTCAGCGAGGCCAGTTTGGCACTCGCAGAGCGCAGTAAGTTTTGCAAGCCGACTTTCTCACGAACCAATCCGTTACTGAAGTTCTCCCAGATTCTATGCTGCCGAGGTTTGCTTGGCTCTCAAGTACTTCCACGAGAACGGTGTTATCTACCGTGATCTGAAGCTCGACAACATTCTCCTCACACTTGATGGTCACATCAAGATTGCCGACTATGGTCTTTGCAAGGAAGACATGTGGTACGGCTCTACGACGAGCACTTTCTGTGGTACTCCGGAGTTCATGGCGCCAGAAGTAAGTCAACATGGGCAGTCGCTGTCCCTCTCGGAAAGCTAACAATGCGGTTGCAGATTTTGCTTGACAAGAAGTACGGCCGAGCTGTCGACTGGTGGGCCTTTGGTGTCTTGATCTACCAGATGCTCCTTCAGCAGTCGCCTTTCAGGGGTGAAGACGAAGACGAAATTTACGATGCTATTCTTACGGACGAGCCGCTGTATCCTATTCATATGCCGCGGGACTCGGTCTCGATCCTACAGAAGCTTCTCACAAGGGAGCCGGACCAGCGTCTTGGAAGCGGACCGACTGATGCCCAGGAGATCATGTCGCAACCTTTCTTCCGGAATATTGTCTGGGACGACATTTACCACAAGCGTGTGGCGCCGCCGTTCTTGCCACAGATCAAGAGTGCTACGGACACCAGCAACTTCGACTCTGAGTTCACGAGCGTCACGCCTGTCCTGACGCCAGTGCAATCGGGTAAGTTCTTACAGTTATGGTCTGAGTTTTGATGACAAATCGCTGACCTAGCATGTCCCGATTTAGTGCTGTCGCAAGCCATGCAAGAAGAGTTCCGTGGGTTCTCGTACACGGCAGACTTTGACTGAGTGTGATTTGGTATGTGACTTGTCGAAAGTCGCCGGCGGTGGTAGACGTTGCGATTGACGACAGTCGTGGGCCAGGCCCGAGGAGGTAGAGTCGTCAGGAACATCATAGGTCAGTCATGATAGTAGGGCGCACTCGGCAGCGAGTTCTGGTAGCTATGGCTGCCAGAGGTCTTGAGATTGTGCAGTATCAGATGTTGGATTCCTTTCAGGACGAACGGATGATCTTTTGGAAGTTTGGGCAATGAGGCGAAACGACACATTCTTCGTTGTTGTAAACTCCTCAAGCTAGCTTCGCGGGTTGTTGGACTGGAGTGGTCTTGTTGATACTTTTGCGTACTAGTTTTCCCGAGTATACCCTTTCACTCGTTTTCGACGGATAGCGGACGAGTGGTATTGATAGATGGTAGTAATAAAGAGCGAAGTACAGGTGACGACCACATTGGAATTGATACAAGTATGATTACTTTTAGATGTGATCTAGTCTAGAATTGATGCCCGGTTGTGATATTCCCTTTCAGATGATACAATAGACACGATATAATACAACAATTACAATATATACAGACATGTGCGCCAAACGGCCGTCAAAGCAATCAGTTTTTGAGGAAAAGAGAGAATGCGCTGGCGAACAGTAGAGCACCGGCAAGTGCACCCTCTAGTGCTATGATTGAAACCTCACGCATGCTGAGGTCAACCCTCCTATCACTGTACAGATCAGCAAGAGCTGGCCCCCACAGCTTGGGCTCGAGTATGATCTCGGTCCATGGTTGACGGGGTGCAGACGTCGTCTCACGACCGAGTCCAGCCGTGATGACGACTTCGTTGGGCGGGGTCCCGATGACTTTGACCTCTGGCACGAGCTCCTCGACTTGCACAGGGGCGGCGGCAGCGGCAGCGGCAGCAGGAGCAGGAGCAGAAGCGGCGGCGGTAGTCCTCTCAAAGGCAGATAGGGCCTCCTTGACGGCCTCAAGCTCCGTCTTGACCTCGTCCATCATGGGCTTCTCGCCCTCAGCG
Organism: Pseudopyricularia javanii; assembly: GCA_031001725.1. Taxonomy (NCBI): domain Eukaryota; kingdom Fungi; phylum Ascomycota; class Sordariomycetes; order Magnaporthales; family Pyriculariaceae; genus Pseudopyricularia; species Pseudopyricularia javanii. Next base: position 38,833 of record JARHUK010000352.1, read on the forward strand.
ATGCTCCGGACCAGCCTCCTGCGCCTCCACGGCTCGGCAAAGAACTGCAGCACCAGGAACAGCAAAACGTTGACGCCCATGAGGCCCCAGGTGCCCCAGGTGCTCGCCCTGCGGATCCGGTCGCTCCAGACCTGCTCCTCGTGGTACCGACGCATTATGCCGGCCGTTAGGGCGGCCGACAGGCGGGCCTCGTCGTCCTCGGCCTCGGTTAGCTCGCGGGCGGCGCGCTGGGCCTCGGACTCGAGCTGGTGGTCCTGCCTGTACAGGACGGTGAAGCGCTCGAGGTCCAGGGCCGACCAGCCGTCCTTGCGGGCCAGGAGGGTGGTGACCTCGCGCTGGGTCGAGGCGCGGGCCGAGTGCGCCGTCTTGTAGGCCTGGCGGGCGCGCTTGAGGTGGGCCTGGGCCTCGGCGAGCTCCGTCTCGAGCAGGGCGTTTTGCCGCTTGATGTGCTCGATGGAGGAGTAGCCTGTCAGGTCGTTGAGGGTCTGCTGGCCGGCAAGCAGGCGGGTCTGGAGGTTGTCGATGGCGGTAGTGATGCGGGTGGTGAGGGGCTGCTGTTCGGATGTGGAGGGGCTTGGTCGTTGCTTAGTGGTTGGTTCTGGGGAGGCGGCGGCGGCGGCGGCTTGTTTGGGGGTGCCATTAATTGCTTGTTTGCTTTGTGCGTCTGTTGATACTGCAGACTTATGGTTTGTTGATGTCGAGGAGGTTCCTGCATGTCCTTCTGGTGGCGGCATCGCGATCGGGTCTGTGCCCTCCGAGGATTGCGACGGCCTTTTGTCGTTGGAGCTCGAAGACGAGGACGGAGGGATTCCGGGGTGCAGGCTTCGGACGGACAGCGGGCGCATCAATTGGCAGTGTCGACATGTTGTGGTCACTGCCGGTCGCTTCGACAAGGCACTCGAGGAGAACCTCAGCATGTATTGCCGGCTTGCCGCGGCTGTCGCTGTCGCTGTCGCTACTTCAGGATATGATAGCGTCCCGAGCATGCGCTTCGGGCCCGTCGCAAGCAGCGGTCGCAACGACGCGCGGGACGCCATCCTGCGTCGATTTTCTAGGGGTTCAGCTGCCCTTGAGTTCGGCTAGCAGAGAGTTTGTTTCTCTGCAAAGTGGTTGGCTGCACTGTCGTGGAATCGCCATTGGGACGTGGAAGGTTGTCGAAACGTCGCCATGGTGCATGGTGGTGCTGGTTATTCTGCCGTCAATCTGTACTCACCGCCTTCTGGGGGGAATAGGCGGCTTGTAAAAAACAGCCTTGAACCATAGGGGAGCGAGCGGGAGCCACTCATTCACGACTCATTACTACCATGTCCAGCAACAGCTTTTGCCCGGTTACCACCGTCGTTCAGGATCCAGAATCAAGATGGCCAGGTCTTACATGCCCAGCATCGTTTACCAGTCACTGGAAATGCAGTTGGAAGCAATGCAAGCCAGTCCCTGGCGAACAATACATTCCCCGGAGCGATTGAGCAGTGAATAAGTACAATGAAAACCCCCTGAGCGAAATCGAGACCAGTGCAGCAGGCAATAAGACCATATTTCCGTGTGCCTAGTTTGGCATGTTCCGAAGCGTCGACTGCCCCAACATACCCGCCATCAGCGCTTCCTCGCTCTCGCCGGCATCCAGCTTCTCCAGCAGCGCCTCTGGGTCGTATTTGTTCCCGACCGGGTTGGCTGCGAACCCTGGCGCGGCCATGAACCTCGCCGCGTCGGCCGGGTCCTCGAACGCCTCGGCCTGCAGCTCGATCTTGTTCCCGTCCGGGTCGACGTAGTACATGCTGACGCTCATGCCGTGGTCGATGCAGTAGGCCGGCATGAGGCCCGCGTCGCGCCGGACCCGGTACCCGCGCAGCAGGTCGCCCAGCCCACGGGCAGCGAGCGCAACGTGGTCGAAGCCGCAGAACGCCGGCGACGGATTGCCCGTTGGCCGCGGCTCCACAGACGGGTCCCGGATGATGGCCAGCCGGTGGTGCTCCCTGTCGTAGGTCAGGAAGGCGATGAAGTCGGCCTGGTGAGCCACCGTGGCGCCAAGGAGGAGCTGGTAGTAGGTTACCAGTGGTGCGATCTCGCGGGTGCGGAGGACGAAGTGGGCGATCTCGACGGGCCTGTAGACCTCTTTCATTTCGCCGTTGTTTGTTGCCATGGTATCTGATTTGAGGAGCTTTGCTTATGTTGTGGTACACATGCCAACCAACGCGAGAGGATAGAAGTGGACAATGCCAGGTCATAAGGCCCCCCGGTTCCTATCATCCTTTATATCATTGGTATTTCAGATAGACTCTGATGTCATTCAGCAGACATGATCAGATGTGGTCCTCCAGTGACGGACCGTGCATGGCTTCGGCTAGAGAGGCGCCATCTTTACATCAGCCGCAAACGGGCATAACAACTTTTGTTTTTAGCGTATTTGGCACGGAGAACAAAGTTGCTATAGGAGACTGGCTCGGGCCCTGGCGCGCTCACTACTCACCGCTGTTCCGATCTGATGCAAAAGAAACGGTAGAGCGTAAGCATAAGTCCCTCAACAATTCATGGGCGCTTTATACGAGCCATACTAAAGAATCCCGAGGTACTTATCAAGGTTGCATTTAAGCCCGGGTGGCCTGTACCCCCAATACCATTTTCGCTGCAAGTTTATATGTATAGGTAGGTATTATACTTGAACCGACCTGATCACAAGTGAAGGGTCTTGGGTGGAAATATAGGGAAACTTGGACTCTTTCCCCCTCGCACACCTGTTGAAGTGCGGGCGTCCAGTCCTCGTCCGAATTCCCTCCCCGTCCAACACATGACAGCTCCAAATTCCTGGAGTCAGGGTTCGAAGTTTGAAAGTTGTACAACCACCAGTGCGGGTTTATATACCGAGGTCGCGGCTCCCAAAGGAACAGATAGTCACGTGGTGGTCCAGTATACCTATCTTGCTCCTCGAGCTCGTATTCGTCGGAATAGGTCTTCCAATCGTTCCTGATCACAAGGGTCCGGATACTCCTCGGGACTCTCTCCGAGATTCGGAACAGGTTGGTTGGGACGATATTTCCAGCTAGAAAAGGTAGCGGCACTTTGAAAGCACTCGATGTGTTTGAACCCAACTATGTCGCTAAGAGAGCCTCTAACCCGGACGACGGAGTTCCGGGGTTAACTGTACGAGACTACTGTCGCTCTGATTGTTAGGCCAACCAAGGTGTCATCTCCAGGCGTCAGGGCGTCGACGATTAGATTGGGGTCAACGGTAAGAGGGTGATGATATACCCCATCCGCCTCGCAATAGGTAATCGAAAGATACTCGCTATGGATGAACTCCCAGTCAAGCCGTTAGAGACGATTTGTCCTTGATAGGGTAGACTCTAGGCCCGCCTCTCGAACTCGGGATAGCTTGAGTGTTGTGTGGTTCTCAAGCTCTGGTGGCGCGGTAAGCCATGGGATACTAGTCGGGCTGTCAAGGAAGACCCTGAGATTCCGGAGGAAGCGAAGATATAAAAATTAGACAGCTATCAGCGACGCATTCTACTGAAGCTCCGTGCACAAAACCTGGGTTGAAGCATCCTGGGTAGAAGGAGCTTGGGTCATTGACTGGGTCTCGGTAGGAGCCAGCCGACTTTGAATACCCGACAGTTCGGGAGTACCCGCACAATGGTCGCCGAAGGCGGATCTTTGTCTCATTTTGTCCCTTAAAAAGCTGCGGGTTGTAAAGACAGATATCGTCCTCGTAAATTCCTAAGTACCTACCCAGCTAGGTAATGACATATTGAGAAGCAAATCCCGCAGGCACTAGAGTTTGTGAGCCAGGAACAAAAATCTGCAAGAGTACACATGGGATGAACACTCGATACAGTAAAAGTCGTACCTCGGGTGCAGTGGATATCGCGGCACTGCCTCATCGGCGGGCCAGGGTCCGTACATAAAATTCATGGCAGGGCGATTATCTTAACTTAGCCCATGGGCAGCATTTTACAGTATGTGGGCACAGGACGGAGTAAGCGGAGATGGAGTGGCGTCCAAAGAGTATTATTATAGGTAGTAGAACGCTTCAATATATTCGCTTCGCTGAACAATACCCTCTTGGATGACCATCGTGCATCCCGAAAACTTAATTCGTCGCCCTTATCATATTCTGGGAACTTTAGCCTCTGGTTAAGTGATCCCATTGTCTAGTCAAAACAAAGAAGTTTAAAGGCTGCAGAGGAAAGCGTCCCAATTCTCACTCTGTGGACACTGCGTGGCAGAATGGAATTTTTTTCATATCGAGGTTCTCAAGATATGGGTCTAACAGAATACCGTTGTGGTCATATACATTAAGGGTGTGCTGCATCTGTACCTTCTACAATTGCATCGTTGGCACCCCTTTGCCTACACCCCACCTCAAAAGACACCATGTCAACATGCTGGCCTTGCTGTGTACAGCTCTAGTTTCTCTGACGCAGGCACCGACTGTCTTTGGACAGAGCTCCAGCTCTGCCCTTCAATATAGCCCGTTGACACCTGGAAGACCAATAAAGCCAGGAACTGAGCTCCGAATTCTCTGTGTGGTCGACTCCATCACAGCTGGCTTGTTCAGTGATCGAGATGGAGGTGATGGCAATGGATACCGGCTGGAACTGCGAGAAGATCTCACAAGTGAGTTGAGGATATCTACCAAGATACTGAAGCTCAAAAAATAACCAGGGCTAATCTTCAAACCAGATGACAAAGTTGTCTATGCCGGAACAGTCGCGGCTGGCTCAATGAGCGATGGGTATTTTGTAAGTGCTAAACGTTACTCTCGGGTCAGAAGATGTGACTTAACCAGTTCTTAACCACGAAATGTAAACACAGGCTGCTTGGAATGGAAAGACGATCAAGTATATCGCAGAAAATGTCGGTGCCTCACTTCAACATCGGCCAAACATCATTCTGGTTCATGCCGGTACCAACGATATGAACGCCAACAGTGCTATCTCAACCGCGGGGAACGAACCTGCCGGAGCTGCCAGCCGTCTTGGTGCTTTGATTGACCAGATGATCACAGCCTGTCCCGACGCTACCATTTTGGTTGCCATGATCATAAACACCTGCGATCGGAATCAATCTGCGAGGACTCAGGAGTATCAGAAGCTGGTGCCCGGTGTGGTCAAGCAGCGACAAGATTCCGGCTTCCACGTTTTTGCCGCCAATTTTACAAGCTTTCCGGTCAATTATCTCCGGGACTGTACTCACCCCACCAATGCTGGTTATCGCCTTTTAGGTGACTACTGGTATGACTTTATATCGCAGATACCCACGAGTTGGATTAACAAGCCAGTGGGCGACGGTCCAAACCGAGGCGGCATTAACAACAATGGCGGCATTGACATGGACAACCCCTTTCCTAAATGGGGTACTAACCCGGCGCGGCCCGGAAGCAACTCCGAACTCTTGAGCTTCTTCGAGTGGGTAGCAAATAGCTGGAGAGCAATCGACAAGACTTCGCTGCACTGATACGACACTGGTGCTATTGCTTTCGGTGGCGTGGGCCAAATCGGGGGATAACGTTGCAATAAGAACTGGGCCGATGCCGGTGAGGTTGCCAGCAGCCTGAAGAACAATCCCAACTACGTAAGACTGCATGAATGGTAATCGCAGGGCTAGTAAGTTTTATCTGACGGCATTTCATTTCAATCTTATCCTCCATCGTCTAACAATCCCGGAAATATTAGATTACGTTTGGCCCGAGCCCGAAACTGGAACGATCACATGTTGGATCAAAAATTGCCCCAAGCATGGGCTACTACTGCTGGCAACAATGGGTTGCAATGGCTTCAGGGCCGGGCCGGCAAACTCGATTTTTCTAGCTAATATGAAAGGCTACGGTGTAAGTCGCCATGAAGATGCGCACTGGAAAGTTAGAGCCAACCATTACAGTTGGAAGATTACATGGTGGTGAATCCCGAAAACGGTGCCCTTAAAATCTGATGGAACTATAGACCAAACCCAAACTGGATAAACCACTGTTCTCGCCGGGGTTTCCCGGTTGACAGCATACTTTACTTAGCTAACGAATCGTAATGGTGCTCCTTTTTACATCAACCGTGAACACACAAAATTATTGCCGACGATATCGCCCAAAGCCCAAACTCCATACGTTTGGCTCATTGCAAAGCCGACTACGTATGGACACGACCGCCTTACGGGCAGGTCACGGTGTGATTCAAAAACCAAACAGGACTTTTAATGTGGCTGGCCCAGGGGCGAGATTGCCGGCGGCGTGGGCACATCGGGCGCCAACGTGCGATGGGCCGACCTGCAGGGCACGGGGAGCTGTGTCGCCGTCGACCCCGATTCTCCGGGAACAGCGTGTGTAGCTCCTTGCGGGCGGCTGAAGTTGGCCCCGCGGGGATTCAACTACGCTAGGCCTTGGACGGAACTTTGGTGGCCGATTGGCCGGTGTCCGCGGGCTAGAAAAGCTCCGATGTACTGGTTTTGAGTCTTCATCGCAATTCTAATGTTACTAGCAGAGGTCTATATTGAACCGCAACTTGGGTTGAGGGTATAGTCCCATCGCAAATGGACTTTGATACGACTAATGAGTTTACGAAAGATACGATGACGCCGAGGACCATCTCCATACAAAGGTATTCAGACTGAGTAATGTGGAAGCAACAATAAAAGAATACAAGCCGAGACGCAGTCAGAGCAATTTACACGTGCCCTCTCCCCCAAACAAGCACATACCTACAGTACTTACTTAGGCTGACAGGTAGGCTAGGTATATTTGTATGTACTTCACATATATGATGTGAAACACACCCGAGCAACTTGCGAACGCAATTCTTGGCCAGAGGCACGTAGTTGTCACGGATATCTGTGCCTGCGAGATGAATTCCCATGCTGTCACAATGTAAACTCTAACATCCGTGCTAAACAGCGTAAGCCTGTCACAGCATACATCGGCCGATTCAACCTGGTGCAGTCGGTCCGAAGCGTGCAGCTAGACGACGCAATCAGCATACATCTCGATTTTTCGACTGGTGAAAGTTTCCTGCCTTCGCTGTCATGTATGCGCGGCAGGGTCATCCCTTTACGTGGACGTACGGCAGAGTTGACGAGTTCCTTGCCTACAAGCTAGAAAAAAAAACATGGGACGAACGGCCTTGTAGGGCAAGAGTATGGAATAAATACATACATTATGCGTTCAGAACGTAGCTCTCTGGTTGCCCCGTCGTCAAAGTCAAGTCAGGTCTAGCAAATTGTGAGATAATCCGTCACCAGCGAAACGCAGTCATGGGATTGAAGGACACACCTCCACCTCACGTGCCAGAATGGCTCCCTATCGCCTCGACCGGAGTGCTGGGTATCGGGGCCGTCTGCTGGTATCTCACCTATATCCTCATTACTATCCGGGCAGTGCAGACCAAGTCATACGGCATGCCCCTGATGGCAACGGTCCTCAATTGGTCCTGGGAGGTCATCTACGCCTTTTACGCAGCCGAACACCCCATCGAATTCTTGGGGCTCGCGGCGTGGTTCATCCTGGACATCGGCATGGTTTACACCACCATCGTCTACGCGCCTTACGATTGGAAACACTCGAGCGCGTGGGTTGGCAGGCACATGTTTGCCATTTTGATAGGTTTGACCGCAGCCGGGATCTGGGGCAACTACGCCTTTGCCGAGTGGTTCCTGGCTGAGGAGGGTCGAGGATTTGGAGACAAGACGGGCAAGTGGTTCCGCGGCAGGGAGGGCTTTGACACGATGGAGATGGCCTTCTGGAGTGCCCTCGTGCCGCAGGCCTATATAAGCGCAGCAAGCCTGGCGATGCTGTGCTCTAGAGGGCACAGCGGTGGCGTGAGCTATTTGATATGGTATGAGCTTTTCGTCTTCTTTCTTTTGATCCTTCACAGGAAGCATATCATTTGCTGACACTTCACTCCTTTGACAAGGTTCGTTCGGTCCCTCGGTTCTTTCGCCGGTCTCGTGGCACTGCCCGGCATGATGTGGTGGTTCTGGCCCGAGGCACACGGCTACTTCCTCAACCCGCTTGCAACCTTCCTACAGGCCCTGTTTCTCATCCCGGATGTCATCTACCCTTTTGTGCTCTATCAAATTCAAAAGACAGAGGTGGAGCTGCCTGATGGGAGGCTGGTCAGCGCTGAGCATGCACTAGTAGAAAAACAGCTTTCGGGCGTTATGGCACTTATACGGGACGGGAACAGAGATTCCAAGGAGTTTGACTGAAGATTTGCGGGTTCGAAGAAAGAACTATATCTGTTCACGCGAAATTCACGTGCATGGAATATTTAAACGGCATGGCGGGCTCGAATTTATCATTATCATTTATAGTCCATCTCCAAACTATCATTTTCAGATATGCACCCAATTATTGCGCAAGTCCGCAATAAACTTTCATACTTCAACCCTTCACCATTGCAATCTTCTCCTTGTACTGCCTCTTTCCTACTAGCCACCAGCCAAGAATGAGCATCAGCAGCCCGCCCAGAACAACGCAGGTGTAGTTCATGTTTTCGACCTCGACAGGCTGAGTGTAGGGGAAGCTGAAGAAGACGATTGCAAATACGAGCCACATAACGGTCACGGAGTTGACCAGCCAGCCCCAGCTGCCCATGAAGAAAACGCCACGGTACATATTGGCGCGGCCCGTGGCCATGTTGGTGACGATGGGGATAAGGTACGCAACGTTGTTGATGGTCACGGCAGACCCCAACATGCTGTTGAAGGCGGTGCTGCTTCCGAGATACAGACAGCCAAGCAGGGCGATGACGGCTGTGACGAGCAGCTGGGCGTTGAACGGTACTCCCCACCGTTGGCTGACACGCGCCCACGTCGCCGAGTATGGCAGCGCGCCATCGCGGGAAAAGGCCCAGAGGACACGGCTGGTCGACAGCTGCGATGACACGACGCAGGGGCCCAGGGCGATGAAAAGGATCATCATCAGGCCCAGGGCACCGCCGGAACTACTCGTCGCTTGACGGAAAAGCTCGGCCAGCGGCATTCCAGTGTTGGTGGTGGCCAGGGCATCGAAATCCTGCACGCTGAACATGAGAGCAACGAGGTACGTGACGCCTGTGACGAAGGCGATGGAAAGTGTGATGGCGATGGCGAGCGGGGCGTTGCGCGATGGATTGGGCATCTCCTCGGTGATGTGGGTGACGCCGTCGAGGCCTCCAAGCGCGTAGAGTGGGTTCACAAGGCCCGTGATGAAGGCGATGGGGGCGGACTCCCAGCCTGTGTTGTTTATCCAAGTGCGGAAGACGAACTCGGGGGATTTGTGGGTCGGCGCGCATGCCACAACCGTCACCAGCACTACCAGCCATCCGATCTGGAGGTAGAAAAGGGAGAACCGGTTGAGCGCTGGGATGATCCGGTTGCCGAAGAGCACCACGCCGGCGGTCATGATGTTGAGCGCCTGGTATACGAGGAATGTCTGCCAGGTCTGGATCTCCATTTCGGGCCGGTAGAGGGCGACAAGTGACATGAGAGTCTGCGCGTAGATGAGGTTCGTGGACGCCGTGGTGAAGATCCACCCGCAAGATGTGAACCAGCCAGTCAAGAAACTGAGAAAGTCGCGGAACCGTGCCGGGGCTATGGCGGCGATCCAGTGGTACATGCCGCCCTCCGTCGGGTACGAGCTAACGAACTCGGCGAGAGACGCACCGAGGAAGCATTGCAGGATGGTGACGAGGATAAAGCCGTAGATGATGGCGCCGGGGCCGCCTGCGTTGATCTCGGACACGATTCCAAGGCCGAGACCAGTCCACGAGATGGTGGTGGTGGATGCAAGGCCAATCAGGGAGAGCATAGTAAAGTGGCGCTTGAGTTCCTGGGTGTGTCCTGGATTGGCATGTTAGCTATGCATCTCGAGGATCATTCTCAATACGTGACACACACCCATCTCGGCCAACCTGGCCTCATCTGCGTCGACATTTTGGCCAGATTTTTCACCAACAACAACAGGAGGTGATTTTCCCTCCATGACTGCTGTATCTGTACGTGTTAGAGAGGGAATTGTCAGAAACCAAATTAGGTATCGAAAAAGAACCCAAACTCTGAGCGGTAGCCAAACACAAGCAACGACGATAAGCTTCTTTACCCGAAAGCTTCGGTTGCCAAGGGGCGAGCGCTGCCTTTAAATACCCCAACATATTTACACCGATATCTTGGACATTTTGCTTATCTCGGGTCGTCAGCACGAATGTGGAGAGACCATTCTGCAGAGATACGAACTGCTGCGATAGCTAGGGGTCGGGCGATAGTACCAACAGCTAAGCGAATCCCACGGCCAGAAGTAACGTTATATCACTTTTGCTGTTGGGGGTCTGCGTACTGGCATATTACATATTACCGTAATTTAGATCCAGTACAACGTAGTAATTACTCCTTGTCAATAGCTGACAGGTTCAACGTGGAGACCGACGGCTTTCAACCCATTTAAGGATCGGGCTTTGGCCCAGGACCGTATTTTCTCCACAAGGAACCCTGGAGTCAGGAAGCTCTCCTTGTCAAGCCTGCCACAGAAGTATATTGTAATAGTCGACCTCTACTAGTGCTAGAAGTAACCCTCAATAAATCAGTGCCTGCCGAACCTGATTACCTAAACTAGACACTTAGTCCGACAACTTTATATCCAGCCCCCTGGTAATTTTCCCCAGTTACCCCATGGTTGTCCTCCGAACCTGTCCCGATGCAATTTCCACGCGATTGCTCCCAATATGCGGGGAAGGCATCGTCGGACCTGGGCAAATACTACATGTCTGTATGATCCTAGCCTTGGCTACCCCGTTACCCCGACTTGTCCTTGTAGAATCGTCAACATGCCCCGGACTTTCCGTGAAGAAAGATGGGCGTTGGGATGCGAATCCTCGTCCATACGTCCAATCACGATGTCCCTCTTCTCCCGAAGAATGGAGTAGCATGGGCATGTGAACGCCCAGACGTCCTCCTCTAGCTAGTTCTACCTGATCGGCTTGCTTCAAGAACCAAGATGAGGAGAAAATGTGGACCAAGGAAAGAGTATATTAGATCGAGTCAATGGCTGCTGTGATGCCCTCTCTTCCCTCTTGGTCACCCTCCTCCTCACCCTCGAGCCATTGCCTCCTCCAGTTGCCCATAATGCCCTCTTCGTGGAAGGTAGCCCTCGCGTTCGGCCTGCTGGCCGGCGTGCAGCATACCCAGATGGCCGCGGCCGTCCCCCTGGACAGTGCCAACCAGGATCTGTTCGATCAAGGGATGAACTGGATGGATAGACTCTACGACCGGAGGGCCGGATACCTGTTTGACGTCGCCTCGTGGACTGCCGGCTTACACACATCTCGCTCGACAATCTGGTACGCCACCGGGCTGTTGCAGCGCAACCAAGGCGACGACGTCGAGCAGGCCATTACCATTATCCGCAACATGATTCGTGACCAGGAGAAGGACCCAAAGCTGCAGTGGTTTGGGCACTACACTCGATCCCCCGAACAGCCCACTGTTGGGACTGAGGATTATCCTGCCGTGGTATGTCTCCTTTGGTTCTTCATCTTGATATAAGTTTAGATAAAAACTGACAATTTTCTATCGCAAAGATCTACAAGACATGGGATCCAAACCGTCGCGGCTTTGTTGGCACGAGCCTGATCCTCATGTACGAGGAGTTCCAGGATCTGCTCCCCCTCGATGTGCAGGAGCTCATGCTTGAGAGTCTGTACAACGCCACCATTGGAGACAGCTACCGTGTTGGTGGCGTCGACGGCGACAACCTGTACCCGGCATACTCAAATCCGGCCATCATGCGCGCCGTCATGTCCGGGTGGGTGGGACGGAAGATGAATGACGCCAACATGACTGCTGCGGGAGAGCATGAGGGCCAGGATATCATTGACCTGTTCAACATCAACAACACTCTGGCCGAGTTTCAGTCGCCCACATACTACGGGGTTTCACTATACGGGTTGACTGTAAGCCCCTCCATTCCCTTTTCGGCCCGTTCCATCCCCAAGCTTGGCAAAAATCCTAACATTCCGCCATAGATGTGGGCCAAATACCTCCCTGAGGACTCAGTCATGAAGCAAGAAGCTGCTCGGATGATTCAGCAGGTCTGGGATGTCACGGCTGACTTCTGGAACGCCGGTCAACGCAACATCGCTGCGCCCTGGGACCGCGCCTATGGCTTTGACATGAACAACTACGTCGCCATCATCGGCCTTTACATATGGTCCCTGCTGGGCCGCGAGGCTGTGTTCCCTGCCAACATCAGGTACCCGGAGCTGTTGGCACACGGCGACGACTTTGTCTGGGCGACCAGCACCGCCGTCCTCGCCGAGTTCCACAACTCGCTCCTGTCGCCCGAGACAATCGAAAAGCTGCGCCAATCCCCGCCCGAAGAGGGACGGCTCATCCAGCGCTCGACCTTTGCACCGCCGCAGGACCTCGAGCTCCGCAACATCACGGGCTGGATCAGCACCAACCTAACCATCGGCGCAGAGTCATTCTCGCAGACTTGGCTGGGCGGGGCTCGCAACGCGGAGCAGCAGTGGGTGCCGGCCGGTGTGCAATGGACCCGGCCCACGGAGGGCGACGTCGGCTTCCTCGCCTTCCGGGCTACCGAGACAGCGGTGCAGTCGACTGTGGCCGCGGGCGAGTTGGGCCTCTCGTACCCGAATGGAGACGCTTCCAGTGTGTTTACCTTCCTACTTGACCCGAACCCGCTGGGACAGAAGAGGGATATCAACACTCTGGATGACATTTACGGTCTCAAGGTGGAGGTTGGAGGCACTGTGAACCCGGAGCCCATCATCAGGTTCTGCGGCTTTGCAGGTGGCTCTTGCTCTACGGTATATGGGTTTGAGCTGTGGAATGTGACCTTTGTCATGCCTGCCGGCAGCACAGAGGTCCCGTCCGTCAACCTCAAACTCACCTTGGCATAGGCAGCTCATTTGTCCGCTATTAATATCCTGGAAGTCACGGAGACTTCTATAGACTACCTAGTAATAGGATAGATGATACAAGGGAAAAGAGTATCCGGATTGCGTTCTAGACTTTCAGTAATGGTCGAGTAAAAAATAAATGCATGTATCAAGTAGGAGGGCAAACCACTCGTCTCAAAAGTTGACAACTACATTTGAACGATGTTGATACTTGGCTTACAAAGATGTTTTAAACCCTCATTGCAGCCAAGTCCGACGTGCATTTATTTGGAATCCACCGGTGGAGGTTAGTCACTATAGAATCATCGAGCCTTAATCGACTCCCCACACGTCGACGTCATCAATGACAGCTATACGGACAGGCTTTGGGGAAAACCTCCACATTTGAACATAAAAATAACGAACGACTGGCGTAGATATCACATAAGTGTGATGTCTCCCGATATTCGAGGCTGACTAGCGGGTTCGTCTTCATCTATAACAGCCGTCATGATCCGCCGTCATATCGCCCGCTCCTGTCTTGGGTCAGCCCCTCAACGCTTCATACAATCATCTACATCACCGATAACCATCCAAAGCGCACCAAAGATACCAACAGCACAACCTCAATTCCTGGTTCCAAAGACTTGCAAAATGTCCACACAAGCCAAAAACGCAGACATGGCCCGGGACGTCCTCTTTGACGTTTCCCACGTCACGGCCGTCGTGACAGGCGGCGGCACCGGCATCGGTCTCATGATCGCGCAGGCCCTGCAATGCAACGGCGCCAAGGTCTATATCACCGGTCGGCGCAAGGAGGCCCTAGATAACGTGGTCAAGCAGTATTCCACTGGGCCCGGCAAGATCATTGCGCTTCCGGGTGACATCACCTCCAAGGATGAATGCATGCGGCTGGCGCGCGAGGTCGGCGACAAGGAGCCCAAGGGCATCCACCTGCTGGTCAACAACGCCGGCGTGGCGCGTGACGACAAGACCAAGTTCAGCGCAGCAGGCGAACCAGACTTTGCTTCTGCCGAATCGGTGGCGGAGCACATGCTCAAGTCGGACCCAGCCGCGTGGGACGAAACCTTCCGGACCAACGTAACGGCACACTACTTTATGTCGGCGGCGTTCGTCCCGCTGCTGGCCAAAGCCAAGGCCGAGACCAAGGGCTACTCGTCGCAGATCATCAATGTGTCATCCATCAGTGGCCTGATGAAGGGAAGCTCGATGGGCCAGTTCGCATATGCGACCTCCAAGGCCGCCGCTGTCCACCTGACGCGAGTCCTGGCCACCATGCTGGTCAAGACGGGCATCCGGGTCAACCAGGTGGCACCGGGCATATTCCCGAGCGAGATGACGGCAGGCAAGTCAGATGAGAAGAACAAGAACCAACTGGGCAAGAGCTCCAATCCTGCCGGCAGGCCGGGCAATGACCAGGATATGGCTGCCACCATCTTGTTCCTGGCTGGGCGTGGAGGTGTGTTCTACAACAACCAAATCCTGCACCCCGACGGCGGGAATATGATTGTGCAGCCATCTGCCATTTAGGAGATGGGGATTGTGTAGATAGATTTTTCAGTGTAACATTGCCAAGGCAGTTGCTGCGGATAATGAAGAATCTGTTTACGAGTTAGGACGGCAGGTCCCCTGCCTGGCTGTTCTGTGAAGTAAACGCCAAGGTTCGTTGACTACTTGGCATGTCTTGCTCTTAAAATTGTACAACGCCGAGTATGTACGACATTGCGATTTGCAAGGGTTTAAGCAACACTACAAGTGACACCATTGTTATAGCCGTTTTTGACCAGAATCCGGAAGGTTTCGTCAGCAGGATAGTTTAAGAGGTCGGATTTGTCTCACGCCGGCAGATGTTGCCCGGAATAGCCGACTACTAACCATACCTGGGATGATACAAGGCGAAATTTCCCATTTGCGGCAGCGGCACAGCACAGGTTTAAATGTATACGATAGGACCGCATCAGCCTATAAGGACCAATCAAAGGCTTTGATGATACGAAATCACCTCCAAATGGGGATTGTGGCAATGCTTGACAATCCCAATGCTGTCATTGTTCGTAACACGAACTGCGAGGAACATGTGCCGCCTCACTGGTGCCTCCCACTTTGCCCTTATTCGACGGTTATATCAGTCTCGACGGAAATCAGATTCGTATCCGGGTTCTCTCCTACACCCTCTTTGCGTGTTACAATTGATTGTATAATCGTGTTCACCGAACTAGGTGCCCAGGTATGAAGGTGTGCAACAATATAGGAGGGCATGCCCTCGAGCAACAGTTGAGCCGTTTACAGATATAAGTCGCTGCGTGTCTGCATGTCTTGACTGGAAGTTATCTCCAACGAAGCAACCAAACACCAAGCAAAAACATTATACTACCATCACGAACACACAATCACCCAACATGCTCACAAAACCCCTTCTCCTCTCCGTCTTGGCCGCACTGGCCATAGCAAACCCCATCTCCAGCCGCTCCGGCCCCCAGACCTCACGCTCCCGGGGCTGGAAGCTCATCGCCAACGTCACGCAGTCCCCAGACGTTGGCCTCGGCGCGTCTATCAACTATTTCCAGGTTACGGGAATTCACGTGGGACCACCATACAGACGTGTCGTGCTGTATGAGCAGTACTCCGACGCCAACGCGAACATCTTTTACACCAACAAGACCGATGCCGTCGGGGTGGACACGCAAGTTCTGATCGACACCGGCGGCTTCATGTCACACTTCTACGTCCAGGCGCCTGACGTCTTCGACCTGCCCGCCAACAATGGTAGCCACGCCGCCTACATCCAGCCCATCCCGGACGCAGGTGACCACGTATACCTCGAAGGATTGAAGCTGGTTAGCCGCCTTGGGGCGGGGCGGTTTGTTGTCTGCAACCACTTGGTACAGTACTATCAGACCTGGTGGAACGTCATCGACTACGTGTATGAGGGCGAGGAGATGCCTCAAGACTGCGTCGAAGTGAACCTGCTGCCCCAGTGCGACGAGCTAAAACCTATCGTGGAGCGCCCGGAGACCAGCTATAACCACCGAGGGGTTGTCGAGGAGGAGTGCTACGTCGATGTTGCTACAATTGACTGGAGTACATGAGCTGGATATTTGAAGTGTTTGGGAACCAAGAGAGGGTTGGTTAGTTATCGAGGATAAAACCAAACCTAGGAGTATTCCTTCATGAAAAGTTCGTAATGTAATGTTAGTATGCAATTTATCACAGGAGGCATCCAGAGTATAAAACTTCATTCAGATACAAGTACAGTTTCACGCCCTCCAACGACTTTACTACGTCAACCCGAACTCCTCATCAAATCCATATTCAACACCCGCCGAACAAGTGTAGATCTCCCGGCCCAGGCTCCTAAGTTTGACAGCCGCAAGCTTGTTGCCGATTGCATCTAGGCACTGAGAAGCATAGATTGCCGCGTGGATAGCAGTGTCCCGATCAACCGCCCTACTGCGATCCACCATCACCTCGCCCCCATTGATGGTCACAAAGAAGCCACAATCACAAAGAACATCCATGAATTCCACCAATGCCTCATCGGCCCTTGTCGTCGCGAGATTCAGGCCTATCCACAGTCCGAGATCGTCACAAGCCAGTCGTGGGAGACGCTCAAGGTGGGCGGCAAGATACGTTCCCCGGATGCTCTCCAGTAGCTTCCTTGCCCTCTTCCTTTTTTCATGTGGGACTGCCCTCGAGGGATTCATGGGGTTTGCCTGTAGAAACTGGTCGATATCATCCCTTAGGCGACGGCGCTTCTGCATAGTAGCCTTGGCGACCTTGGTCTCGGCGAGACATAGGCCACAGTCGCACTCAAAACCGTAGTTCTGCTGAAGTCGCCTGCGCCGATCTGCAAGAGACTCCCCCTGGTCCAGGTAGGTCATGAAAACTTCGGCCCCAGCCGGAATATCGTGCAAGGCGCGTACGATCATCATGTCGCCGACAAAGGCCCGGGTCGCGTTAGGGAGACAGGAGTGGTTCGCGTAGGCCGCCCGCAGCCATATGCCCGTGCTCATCGTCACCGCATTGGTATCGCTCCTGCCTCGTTGCTGCAGCTTGTCTCTCGACTTCACCCTAGCACAGCCAAAGCCGTTGAGCTCGGAGATGGCCTGGACCCGGAAAGTATCCACGGCGACCTTGCCGTCCACCAACCTCGGTTCCTTGTCGTCGCCGAACTTGCCGCCGTCAAAGAGGTCGAGGTACTTTGCAGCAAGAGAGGGGTTCCACGTCATCTTGTTGATGGCCTCGTTTAGGCGATGATCTTGTGATCCTTGCGAAATGCGGTCCGTATTGGTGTTTATGACAACAGAGATGTTTCCATCGTCACCATGTGCCGTGCAAAATGCTTTCTCAACAAGGATGATATCACCAAACTTCAGATCCTTAGTCGCAAAGAGACCACGGCCTCTATTCCCGCTCGTGGCGACTTTGGTTCTGCATAGAAACGAGGCGTGGTCCAGCTGCGTGTGCTGCTTAGTCGCCAAGCTGAACATTTTGAAGAAGTCATATTCTCCACGTTCCTGCTCCAAAACACGCCGACTTGTTCGAGAAAGCTCGGCAAGAGACTCGCTATGATCCCCATTGAGCTCAAGTGACCGCTCAAAGTACTGCTTGGCGCGGGAAAAGTCCTGCATCTCATAGGCAGCCTTGCCGGCTCGGAAAAGAGCTTTGATTTCAAGGCGCTGGGCTCCATCAGAATTCTGCCCAGGCTGGGTCATCGAAGCCAGGGCGTCAGCCAAGGCGGGCTCGAAGCGACCAAGGCGCAAGTTTGCACCGGATCGGTTACGGAATATGTCTCGACCCAGTTCTTTATCGGTCCCTCCAGGAGCCTCGAGTGCTTGAGAATACAGGTCAGCAGCGGTGACGAAGTCCCCTCTTCTGAAGGCCGAATTTCCTTGTTCCTTTAGACGGAGAGCCGTGGGGGCTACGCCGGATGTGCGGGTAGCTAGGCCGCGAGGAATAATGCTGTGGCCGGGCCAGAGCGGCACAAGATCGCTTGGGTGGTCAACTCGAACGAACAAACCTCCATCTGCTGTACGTTTGTAGTAAGGCTCCTTGACCGCGACGATTGCCCCTTGCGGAAGGATTGCCTCAGCCGTGACGGCCGAGGGTAGGTTGTATATGGCCAGGCGTTCCACGTTACCAAGCTCGTCTTCGACGGCATTCTGGATGGACACCATTTTGTTTGGTACGGCAAAAGTCTTGACAACGAGGAAACGGCCGCGATGCTGCACCTCGAGGGTCAAATCGCTTAGGGAAATTGGACTGAGACTGGAAAGGAGAAGAGTGCAAGGCGGATACGCCTGGCCAATGAAACAGGTACGTATGTTGTGACGGCGACCCATTAGTTCGTTCATCTGGCCTTGTATTGCCTGTACAGAAGTTAGCTAGGAGTAACGTAAGAAGTTGGATGGCACCAACAGATGTAGCGAATTCCTGGTACAGCTGCTCTCTAGGACGCCGCAGAGAAGCTGCAGGCTTCTGCCCTTTGAAGCGCATGGCTTCGTTGAGCAACGCCTTCTGCCTCTTCAAAGCAGCAAAATACTGGTCAATAGTGGGATCTTGGTTCATGGTGGCTAGTGACTCAAAGGTTGTTGACGACAGTCGAGTTGAGAATGATGTCAAGATCTGTGGATGATATAGAAAAGTATCGTCTTGAGGCGGTTCGTCATTTTTCTAGGTGGACTTTTGCCGTTGAAGAGTTCTAACTAAACCATTCGCTTGTCAGGGTCTCACAAGGGCACCGGGAGGCTCGTTGATACCACCCACGTGTTCCTTGCTAGAAGGCACTGAGCCAACAAATGACAGCCTGCCACATCTATGGCAGACTGCAGCTTTGGGTTCATTGCTACTCCGCATGCACACACGTATGCAGCTATGCATAATCAGTCATCTGTGATCTGTTGGTTTGTGACGACGATTTCTTGGCTACATTTCCGTGCGAGAGCTGCGGAAAATGCATGCATGCCCCTCATTACGTAGTACTATATATATAACAGTCAGCGATGAAGCCTGAGGCCAGGCGTCGAGCCCTCCAAGTGGCTCTATCAATAGACATGATGTTGACAATAGGTGCATCGATGGCTGTCCAGATATTAGATTTGCAGTACCTTGCGACCAACACGTGTGCACGTGGGCTTGCGTACCATAGGGATGACCTGGGGCATGCAGGTGGCCATATGCAAGATGCTTCTAGTCGAGGAGTTTAACAAGCTTCCGTGTGAATGTATATGTTAGCTAGAGTGCTGCATGACGGCAGAGCTACACTGCAGGTTCCGATAGTGAACCCCTGAAATATGTGTGAATGTGCAGAGTATTGCCAGATTAGGGTTTTCTGTGAAGCAGCTAAGAAGGTATGTCATTAAGCAGGGAATTCACGGAGCTCCCAGTACTTTTTCTTTCCTCTTGTTGCTTCTTCTTTCTTCCCTTCTTTATGGCATCCTTCAGAATTCCTCGCAAGGCGCCGGCAGCACTGATAACCTGATCCGCCCAGAGTGAGACATCTCCAACCCTGAACAGAACAGAATATCTACCTTGAACAGTTTCAGGACAGAAAAATGCGGATCTCGGTCAAAGTCATCTCCTTTCTAGGTGCCGCTGGGCTGGCGCTTGGGGCCGAAACAGTCGACAAGTCATGCGGACGCAGCGAAGGCATGATGCACTACAGTCACGAGCGCCACATCGCCGGCTTCGGCAGCCTGTCGGGCGACTTTGTCGACAGCTATGGTGACAGCGTCAGCATCGGTTCGGCCATCCAGATCACCAACTGGACCCGGCCGGCATGGAACGAAACCGAGGATGTCAGCTATAGCGGCGTGCTCTGGGGCCTTGCGGACCGCGGCTGGAACGGCAACGGGACTGTCAACTACCAGCCCCGCGTCCATCGCTTCAACCTGGTCTTCTCTCCTGGGGGCCCAGAGCCGCGCGAGCGCATCAAGCTTGACTACCTCGACACAATCCTTCTCAGGGACCCCGACGGCGAGCCTACTACCGGCCTGGACCCGGACCAGTACGGCGGTATTGAATTTCCTGACTTCCCCGTCCTGCCTGTCGCGACGATCCTCGGAGACGGCTGGGGTGGCGGCGACCAGGACGCCATCTCGCGCCGCGTCGCTCTAGACCCGGAGTCGATGCACGTCGATGAGGCCACGCAGCTCATGACGATCGGCGACGAATACGGGCCCTACATCTACACCTTCTCAGCGACGGGCCGCATGCTCTCGGCCACGGCTCCGCCCCGCGTCATCATGCCCACCCGAGATCCCAACTCGATGCACGTTCCACCTAGCTTCTCGGCCGGCGACGAGCGCGCCAGTGACCCGGAGTACAAGTCCCCCGGACAGCCCGCGGCCGGACGGCAGAACAACCGCGGCCTCGAGGGCTTGGCAGTCAGCCCCAACGGCCAGGAGATGTTTGCACTGATGCAGTCGCCCCTGATGCAGGAGGGCGCGCAAAAGACCGACGCGTACCGCACGTCCCGGCTGCTGTACTACCGACGACGCGGGTACGACGGCGTCGACAACAACGGCGAGCTGGCGCTGGAGTTGACGGCCGAGTACGTCGTCCCTCTGCCGCTGCTGGGCCAACTGGAGCGGGTGCGGCGCCTCGCGACGTTCACGGACATGGTGTGGCTGTCGCGGTGGCAGGTGCTTGTGTTGTCGCGGTCCATGGGTCACGGGCGTGGCGGACAAGACGGCACGCACAGCAGATACAGGCAGGCGGATGTCATCGACCTGCGCACGGCCGACGACGTGCTGGGGAAGGCGGATGGGGCGTACGATCACGGGCCGGATCCGAACGAGGGCAGCGCTAGCTGGTGGACTCGCACTCAGGCCGCCGTCCACTGCTCGTTCCTCGACTTTAACAATGGGACCGACCTCCAAGAGTACGGGCTGCACAGTGCTGGCGATGACGACGATGGCTTGTTGGCCGAGAAGTGGGAGGGTCTGGCGTTGGTGAACAGTGGGCGCCCGAGGGAGTGGTTCCTGTTCGCGGTGTCAGACAATGACTATGCAACACAGAATGGTGAGTCTCGCTCGTTTCGCTGTATTAGTGGTTGCATTGTGTGTTATGCTTGCTGACCATATTCCGTGCAGGCTTTCTGAATGGTGGCGAAGCGACCTACCAGGACCCTCGGGGTATCACCATCGACACTCAGATGCTCGCCTTTACGGTGCGCCTTCCCTTAGGAATGCCGTACTAGGTTCTCGCTTGAGAACTATTGAGTATTGAATGGGGGCAGAGGCCTAATAAAGAACATACGGGCACTTGACACTCGCTCCTTGATAGGGGAGGTACATGAAAAAGATTAATAGCACACACATTATACCAGGAAAGCCGTAGTTTGGGCAAAAGCCAGAAATGGACTGGAGCAGAAATAAAATTAACAGTAAATGCCAAAATGCCGCAATAGCAATGCACGCTAAAAATAGGATAAAAAAAATAGGGCTTCAAATCCACGCATCATCGTTGGCGCGGTTCGAATCGAGATAGTCGTGGACCTGAGTGTAGTCCTTGCAGACGTGCTTCGCATCCCAGCCATCGCTGCCGACCTGACCCTTTGGGAATGTTGTAGCCTCGCCCTCCAGCGCCGTGTCGCCACAGCAGAGGATGTTCTGGCGCAAATATTCGAAGCAGTGATTGACGTGCCATGGCTTCATATTCTCATCCGGATTTGTGTTATTGAGCTGCATGTTGGCGTATACAGATGCAATGGCGTGCTGTAATGACGACGAGTGTTAGTCATCTCCTCGAGTATACGGGTGCGTGTAGGATATGGAGGAAGCCACTCACCAAGCAATGCAACTGGTGCGTTACCGAAGTCGTGAATACAGTCATGTTAAGCGGCACGAACTGCTCCAGCCGGTGCGGCAGATTGTTGTACTTCTCCGGGTGGTCGACCTTGACGTAACCCAAGCCTCGAGGGACTATGTCCAGCCACTTGCGCTTTGTCTCAGGCGAGGAGAATTGGGTCGGATCATCGGGGAAGTAGCTGTAGTCGGGCGAAAAGGTCTTGATCTGCTGCGACATCCTAGGGGCGAAACCGGTCAGGTCGCCGTTGCCCTCGTACTCGAAGGACCCGCCGCGCGTCTTTTCTGCTGTGGTCTTGTCCCATCTCCTCTCGAGTAGCAGGCCGATGATGATGAGAAACAGGATGCCGTCTATCAGCCAACGCCACGGAGTGATGGCATCCGAGATGCGCTGCGCTAGCGAGCGGCGGTGCCGTGGGTTTGGGATTTGGTCGTCGCTGGACCATTGTTGCTCCTTGTCTTGTTGGCGGAGAAGTGATTCGTTTGGGCCATCGGGGAGGCTTTCCGAGCTCGTGTCTCTGTATTTGGAACGTGGTGCCATGTCGACGCGTTATTTGTGCTTCTGGGACTATTTTTTCTCTCTATTGCTAAAGATTACCCTTTCTGTGGCAAGCAAAAACAAGGGAGCTCATGAAGATGAAGGCAATGAGGCCTAGAATCCCGAACGAGGGCTGCCATGGGTCTTATTTCTTGTCAAGATGCTTGTCGGATGCTTGTCCCTGAAACACGCTCTTTATTAGGTTAACACCTGGGGGTGAAAATCAAACGAAATAAATGTCAAAATGCAGCCAATTAAATACCACCAGCATCTATGAATAGACGATCCACAGCAGATGTAGGTACAGTGGTTCCCAAAAAGAAATTCAATATTTTAACAACCATTTATACTGTAAGTTACCACTCTGTTCAAAGGCACCTAACTCAACCAAAGAAAATATTGATGCGTAAAATAAAATATCTTTGTAAACGTCTACTAGTATCCTAGTTGTTAAGCTTCATTTTATCTTTTAATAATTAAAGCTGAATTTATAATTAATGTTTGAAAATAAAGCTGTAAATGTTGTCAGATTATTGTAGATAAGGATGTTTAGACAATAGGAATGCAACAAGTCACGGAGCTCCACCTTTTGCAAATTCCGACAGTCTTTTTCGGCCGCTATTTAGAATAACACTACAAATTAATAT